>JBAMJV010003267.1:0-144925 GCA_037951105.1 Echinarachnius parma
TATGAGGTATAATAGCCTTGCCCAGGAGTGTGATATTTACTGATTTTAGAATGGGACCGCACACTTTTATGTAAACATTAATGTTTGATAACCTTGTCTATCCCTTCCATTTCAGATAGCTTTGTTCTAATAATTTTCATGATGAATGGTGCTTGTCTGAATTGCGGCCAGGAAAAGACTGACACCGGATCACTTTTGATAAAGATTACCTCCCCGGAGGATCACAAACTTGTCGTGGTCGGGGAGCTTGTGTACGTCTCTATGAACCTTTGAGCTAAGTCGGCTGGAGATTACGTCTCATGGTAGGAGTACACTTGCCGGACAGGTCGACGTGTGAGAGACCAGACAAATCGTGATCGCTGCCGGTGTGGACAGCGGGATAAGTGTCCAGCTAGGGATAACTAGCACTTGGCAGGACGTCATTCGGAAAGTTTAAAATCCGATTTTTTGTCTGTTTTGAGCCTTTTATACCACACAGAGACACACATACACACACACAGGACACAAACATATATACATACACACATAATATGAACAATCAAACATAACTGTAATTCACTCATACTGCAAGTCTGCAACACTAACTCAAACATGGACGTCACACTGACGCGGATGACGTCACTCATTTGCTCCTGGACAAGCGACACTAACACATTGGTGTTACAGGGATAAGTGTTCATGGTGTCCCCGGTCAAAACTAAATCCAAGGGATTATTGTCCAATTTAATCACTCCGTAAATGTGGTGTGTTGTGAGTGTGTCAACGTGTAAAAAGCCATGTTTGGTGGTATAGTAATGTAGTAGAAACATTTGTATTTATTCAAGTTAGTTCTCTATTGAATCGTCACCAAAACGATTAAATCTAATTGTATGAGTGACGTCAGTGTGACGTCATGAATTAGGTAGTTTGTAGTATGAGCCCGAGTATGAGATAAAGAAATGTTCGTTTGGTTTGTGTGTACGTCTGTATGTTTGTGTTTGAGTGTGAATTGTGTGTCTCCGTGTGCATGAAGGCACGAAAACGGACAAAATGTTTAAACTGTCATAATGCATGGACGTCACTGCCTAACTATCTCCAGCTTGGACACATATAGTATATATGAGGCGGGAAACAAGTAAAAAATGAATTTGCGCTCACTGAGCACGGCGACTCCGTGTGTATTGTTTGACAATTGTTTATGTAATCAATATGGCAAATCGATATTGATATTGACGTTCCAATGTATCTGTATTATTACTCATTGGACTTTGTGATAGATGTTAAGTGGATATAAACTTTTTACACCGTACTCTATAAACAATATATCGTGCATAACTATAATGATATTATCATTACTTATGACATCACGTTTCTCTCCGTAACTGAACTCCTTTTATTCTATCTTCCCTTCCACTTTCCTTTTTATTTATTCTCCCTCTCTCTCCCCCCACTCTTCCCTTTCTCCTCTCTCTCTCTATTTCCACTCTACAGTAGTTCCTGTATTTGTATATTTGAACAACCCACCTTACTTTTAGGACATTTAAATTCACTATGTATTATTTGATAGAAGCTATATTACACACACATAATGTGTTTGTTTTCACGAAATTATGAAATATCGATTATCAATCGATCAGAGTCAAAGTATATTGACTTGTTCATAGTAATTGAGAAGAAAAAAACAGTATGAAAAAGGAAACACATTAATTGACAGCAAATCACAAATACGTCACATGCATATTCGGTACCAATCATTACCAGCAAATAATATATACACCTATTATTTGCTGGTAATGGGTAACCGACTACTGTCGATTTGTTTGCTGTTGGCGCAGTTTGCACAGATGTTCACTATTCATTCATTCCTCCTTCTTTCAATGTACGCAATCTGGTAGATCTCTAAGGGGGGGGGGGGGGGTGCCTTGTAATCCACTGGGCATTAAACTTTAAAGGGCAAGTATTAGAATAGCGTGCAATTATATTTTTTTTTTTGTAGCGCTAACATATAGCAACATGGGCTGAAATGCTCACCAGGGATAAAAGATAATGCACAAGATGAGTGTGTGGGGTTGTTATGTACCCTAAGCAGTAATAATGTAGTTTTTAAATTAAGAAAAGCTCTGTATCTGATAGACACCCGCACTAAAAATACTCTACGTTATTCCCATATAATTATATTTTAAAATAGCTGCAAAAACTGAGAAAGAAGGACTACTTGCATTTATGTTATTCATATGAAAATACATTTGCAGAAAGTGTTGCTTTGATGAGTTTATTACATGGATATAAGCTAGTCAATTACAAAAGCTGAAAAGGCATTTTATTGATATTGGACCATTTATCACATGTTTGCTGTAATAAAATCCTCTAAAAATATTGGTGTCATGAAGAGGTTGAAATTATACCCTAATGCTTTGTTATTATTATTATATAACACTCTCATAGTCACATATTTTAACTATTGTATCTTGCATGGGCTAAATTCTAGTGAACAAATATGCAGAGATTGTTTAAATTACAAAAGAGTGGAGTATGAATTATATCACATTCGTCATACAGTGCTCATTCTATGCCAATATTTTTTCGTCTATCTGTATTAAACAATATATGATATTTATTTACTACAAAGTGCAATACACATGTTTTTACCTTCAATAATAAAATGCTTCCCTCTAACTTGATTAAACTATTATGAGTTAAATAATGCTTTTCATAACTATAATACAAGAAATTTCATACACATTTTCATTTACCCCTAGATACGAACATCCTCGTATAAAAAATCAATATTTTTTCCAAGGACAAAACTGTGGGAATGATATGCCCTTATTTGTGAGACACATTAGATCATTGAATGCTTTTTAAAATTTCGTATAAACGCTTGTTACTTAGTAAATATCTGTGCAACCATGAATTTCGTATGATATTTACATTTTGCTGTATTAATAATTTTTTATTACTTACAAATCAGCACGTCAGGTTTTGTGTTGTGTGTGTGGTGTGTGTGTGTGTGTGTGGTGTGTGTGCGTGTGTGTGTGTTTGTGAGTGTGAGTATGTGCGAGTGGTATTTATGCTTGAATAATATGGATATTTTATAACGTGCATTATATTTATATACCCCATCAAGGACAAGGGCCTTAAATTATTGTATATTTACATAGATGTATCGTTTGCTATGTACGTTACTTTGCTTTACTGGGGTTGGTTTTTACATAAGGCAATTACAGCCCTTCTACCAACTCCTTACACTTTATAATTTTGTCCGTATTTTGTATACTTTGTATTGTAGACTTTTTTTCCTTGTTTTCTTTTGTTCTTACCTTGTTAATTTGTGTTTTTATGAGTGTTAAATAAACTGAACTGAACTGACTGAACTAAAGTATTTGCCGCTCAAGCACTTCAGTCCTCAGACTAATTCATTGAGGTGAAATATTTCGCGCATGTTTGTTCGTTTTTCATTCACATTGCAACATTTATATAAAATTAGCACAAACAGATACTTGCCTGAAGAAATTTTTGGATAGGAAAGTTCTCGGTATGTATTGTATAATTGTGCTGAACTAATACAAAAGGGCGGTAATTGAAATTGTTTCAATTTGTGCACTCATTGTATTGAATGAAATAACTAATTTCCGGGCGGCCCTTTGCCTCAATATCTATGATGAGCTGTTCCGGCTTCTATTTTTTTCGTTGATCTTTCTATATTTTTGGACTACATAAAAGGGGTGGTAGTTTCAGTTTTGGTATAGATGCGCTGTAACGAAATCATTTTTTGTGGTGTGATAATGAAAAACTGAGTGTAAAATTTGAAAATGCATACAATCAAATCGGTAAGAAACGGCTGAAATATCCATAAAAATATCCGATCGGGAATAAATCTGGGCACCCTATTTACTTAGATTAAACAATTTAAAACGTTGTCGATGAACTCTCTAATTTAATCATCGTTTCAAGCAAAACATCACATGCATAATTTGTATGAAAAATGGGTTGAAACCAATGCTTGTTTAGAGAGTGCCCTCTTGTGTAAATGGCTCTTTTAATGATAACAGGCTATTTACTTAGTCGTTTGTAATTTTCTATACCTTACGAGTGGTGAAGTTATAACTCATTAGTTTGTACTGTTATTGCGCAGGTTTTGATTACTGAAGGCACAGCCTTACCAAAACTGTAATACCCCTTTAAGCATAATCAATTTATGTTTAATCACGACCATTATGTTGTTATACAATTATTGTATTATATTTATGTTATTGATACGATATTTTTATGACATTTTTTGGTAAATAACATGTTGTTCTGAAATCATAATCCATATACATAAATTGTAATTATTCTGCAATACAGTATATTATTATGTTATCGACTTGTTAATCAATTTCAATCATATAAACCTGCAAAATACACCCTGCTGGTCCACGGAAACGGCACTCCTCCCCAGGGAGGTGAGATGGTACTACAAAGATAATGTTGTGAATTTGACCTGTACCTCTGCTTCAAGTGTTAAACTATAAAGCGCCCTTTGAATCGAATATAGCGTTCCTATTTAGACGCCCGTATTATAAATTCTGTACACTATTAACAATATTATATATTTTTCTAATAGGCTGAGAAAAGCACAGGACTACTTGTATTTATTTTATAATATACAACGTGAAGCTCAATACAATAGATGAAGGAAGGGCCTAATTGTTATTGGACAATTTATGGACCTGTTTGCCTGCTCAAGTACCTTTATGGTAGTTGTTATTCTAAGCTTTTCAGCTCTACTTCATGGAAATATTTTGCGCACGCTTATTCGTTTCATTCACATGCACATTTTAATAAAATTGCACAGATAGCTTGCCTGAATACATTGTTGGATAGGAAAGGTCCTCGGTTGAATTATATAAGTATTGCTGGAATTAAAACAAATGGGCGGTGGTATTGAGAACAT
This sequence comes from Echinarachnius parma, assembly GCA_037951105.1. Lineage (NCBI taxonomy): Eukaryota > Metazoa > Echinodermata > Echinoidea > Clypeasteroida > Echinarachniidae > Echinarachnius > Echinarachnius parma. Next base: position 4,916 of record JBAMJV010003267.1, read on the forward strand.
TGACATGTTTGGGACGCCTATGAATAATTGTAACTTTATGCCCTACACGTACAAAGTGGCGTAGCGCGATTGACTGTTGGGGGCACGCAAATGATTGGGGACAAAATGTGTTTCATTGTTTTTACACAATTTCCCTCGATCTTGGCCGGAACGGGTATAAACCTGCAAATAACCCTGCCGTACTAAAAGTAAAACTACATGACGTGCTTTCACATGTATTACGTGTTAGAAGTATGAATGGCACTCTCCCCATGGCCATGGTGGACAAGGATAATGCTGTTGTTTGAACTGTACCTAATCTAAGTATAATAAAGTGCATTGAATAAATAATATGTTCCTATATAGACGCAGTATTTATAAATTAAGTACAATATCAACAATAGGTATATATGTTTTTAATAGACTGAGGAAAACAGGACTATCTGTATTAATAAGGTTTATTATATATATACAGTACATATGTGTGCTCATATATAGGGGCAATATATAAAAGGAGGGGGGGGGGGACTAGAAAGTATGGGACTTTCTTCACAGCTACTTCATGTGGGAAAATATTTTTCCCCTATTTCTAATTTCATTCACATGTACATTCCAACAAAATTGCACTAATATAGATTTTCTCGGCACAATTTCGTAGCTTCTCATTCGTTGTTATAAGCGTGTCATTCCAATTTCGCGAAATTGAGCTGAAGGCTTGCTATTGTGGTTCAAAATTGCATTTTGTGCATACGATTTAGCTCTTTGGTCAACATGGTCAAGTGATTTACCACTTTTAGCATTCAATTTAAAAAACACGCTATTTGCATTCAATTTCGCTAATTGTATTTCACGGAAGGCGGTATTACGTAATCACGATTTGCTCGCTTTAATTGAATGACAATTTTACGAAATAGAAATACGTTTAAATCGAATGCAAAACAACCTGTTTACCGAATGATCGTATATGAATTCGAATGCTAACAAACGAATTTGAACTGCAAAATACAGCTACGGTGAAATGGAAAATCCGAAATTGATGCACAAAAAATGAATTCGTGCTGTCCAACTTACGAAATTGACCGATAATTCCTATACTATTGTCTGTAAACTCTTGGATAGGAAAAGTTATTGGATTGTATTATCAAATTCTGCTGATATTAATACAAAAATAAATGGGCAGTATGGGACATTTAAATTGTTTCCAATTGGTGCACTTCATATGTTTTGATTTGTTTTGTAAATAACAATTTTGTTCAATTACATAATCTATTATGGACACTCGATATTATTTTTTACAGTAGATAGACATTGTAAATGTTTGTTTTTTCTTCATATAGCCTATATTGTTTAACCGTAATTTTGGGTGATCTTTTGAATCATCTTCTCCAATGCACATATTGTAGCCAGATGTTTAAGCTAGAATGTAGACGTGTGAATGTTGTATTGTCCTGAACTTTGCCAAAAATTCAACCAAAAAATCGTTTGAAAGCTTTCGTACCTCTATTGAACCTTGCTGTTTGCATGTGGCAACACGAAAACAGCACCGAAGGGCTTTCAAATGTATCACATGATAGTAGGTAGGGAAAAGGTGCATGGAGTCTCCCAGGGAGGTGAGATGGAGTGCATGGTAGGATAATGTTTGAACTGTACCTCTGCTCAAGCATAATGAAGCGCCATTGAACTGAATATATTGTTCCTATAATATATATACTTAACATATATCATATGTTTAATTTTGTAATTGTTTCCAGAACTTAAAACAAATATATATTTATGAAAATATAATTGCATAAAGTGTGCTTCTAGAGTTGAATACATGTGTAAGCTGTGTCAAATGCAATAGATGAAGAAGGGTCTTTAATTATATTGACAATTTATGGGATGGTTTACTGCTCAAGTATTTGTATTATTTTAAGCTTTTCTTCACAGCTTTTCATGTAGGGAAAATGTTTTAAGCTGTTTGCTCGTTTTCATTCACATATATTTACATAAAATGCCACTAACAGTAAACATGTAACTTGCCTGAATAAATTGTTGGATAGGAAAGTTATTGGATGTATGATATAATTATGCTGAATTAATCAAAATAGGTAGAATGGAACCTTTACATTCTCTTCAAAGTGAAATGTTGTATTGGTCTGAATCAACACTACAAATTGTATTCACTTTTACATTTAGTTTTGATATTCAAAATTAATCAATACAGTATCCTTAAAGGGGACAGTACAGTTTTGGTACAGTAATGTGATGCGCTTCAAGAAATAGTTAGTTTTCGAGGTAATGAAAAACAAGTGTAAAACTTTATAAAGCACACAATTTCAAAGACAGAATTAACGCTGTTTGATTGAATTGTAGGGCCAACATTTATTCAAGAACATGTCAGCTCTTACATTTTTATTTTTATAATTACATATTAAGAAGTTGTATATAAACCCAACAAAAAAGGAATCCCCCTAATCGAAATAGCAAAACGTTTCAACAAAAATGTTTTAGTGAAATTACTTGGCAGGGTGTGTTTCTACACTTATTGACTAACTTCTCTGTAAAAATGAGATTGATCCATCGAGTCATTCATTGAGTGAGCACACATTAAAGGCAAAAATGTCACTTTCAAAAGTCACAGAGATCATATTGTGACTTTTGAAAAGTAACAATTTTGCCTTTAATGTGTGGTCACTCATGCGTGACTCAACGGATCAATCTATTTTCACACAGAAGTAGGTCATAAGTAAAGAAACAAATCCTGCCAAGTTATTTTGCTCAAAATATTTTCGATAAAAAGTTACGCTATTTTGATTAGGGAGTGGGGGGGGGGGGGGGGGACTTACTTGTTTTTGGTTGTGTTATATCATATAAGAAGAAACCGAAGCTGTATGTATTACTTCACTTTTCGCTTTTGTTAATATAACATATATTTGCAGAAATAGGTAAGGAAATAAATTACATTTCACGGTACTCTGATAATGGTACAGTGGGGTAGTGTGGTCGGACTGATTATCTGTGTGTGTGGGGGGGAGGGGGGCACGCAAATAAATGAGGGCACACAACTTACGTGTTTCTTTTTTTTTAACACAAATATGTTATTGTTTTGTATTATTTTTTGTTAAATAATTTATGGGGATGTGCACCCCCCCCCCCCTTCCGTAGCTGAGCCATCTGGATGTACATGTATCCGCCAAATATGTTGCTGAGTACATAATATATACCCACCGCGTCACATGAAGCAAATGATATTCTTGCACTATTTTATCAATGAATACACAGTATAGTCTATCAGGTTATGTAAAGCAGCAATTTTTGTTTGCTATAATCTTTGGAAACACTTTTTAATTTGGTCTAAATACATTACTGATGATAAAAAGTGATGTTTCCATTTTTTATTTTTGGTCCCAGGTGCATTTGGCGATTTAAAGATAATGAGCTAATTTGCATTTTTTAAATAAGGTCAGGGGTCATTTTCTATCTAGGAATAGTACAATATTGATAAAAACTAGTATTCTATGGTATTTTGGGGCAAGATTCCATTTCGGTGCTCGTTTGTAAGTGCTGTATGGGAAACACTCTGAAATCCAAGATGGCTTCCCCTAATTTGCATATTTATGTATATATTGATTTTCAGTGGCTACAGCCCCTAATAAGCAATAATTCCGGATTATTATTTGTCAGTTATGTTCTAAGTTATGTATTTAAGATATCAAAGATGAGTTGCCATCGTAGGCAACCTCTAGTAATGCATATTATTTGCATAATTATGGATTTTACCTAATTTGCATATTCCCCCAAATCAAGTATATTGGGAACCCGGCAAGTAAAAAAGACAAGTAATACCACTTTTCCAAGGTTTTAGGGGGCAACAATACATTTATGATACTTATTTACCTGTATCACCTCGGCAACCAACATAAATCCAAGAATGCCGCCTTTGTCATTTTAAAGTAAATATTGCTTATTTGCTACTTTAATGGCATTTAATTTATCAAAAATATGATTTGTTTACTGAAGCAAACAACTACATTGTGATTCAAGTATCTAGTTGCTCATTCCAATAATTAAAAGTCAAAACATTATAATATCAATCTAATATAACAAAATAATATAGACGAGTATCATAACATTGCGTAATTTAGTGGAGCAGCCATCTTGGATTTGAGATGGGATGCCATGGTGATACAGGTAAATAAGTATCAAAAATGGATCTGCTGCCCCCCAAAACCTTGAAAAATTGGTATTACTTATCTTTTTTACTTGTCGGGATCCCAATATACTCTATGTGGGGGATATGCAAATTAGGGTAAAATACATAATTATGCAAATAATATGCATTGCTAGAGGTTGCCACGATGGCAACTCATCTTTGATATCTTAAATACATACTTAGAACATAACTGACATATAATAATCCAGAATTATTGCTTATTAGGGGCTGTAGCCACTGAAAATCAATAATATTCAATAAATATGCAAATTAGGGGAAGCCATCTTGGATTTCAGAGGCGTTTCCCATACAGCACTTACAAACGAGCACCGAAATGGAATCCTTGGCCCCAAAGATACCATACAATACCAGTTTTTATCAATATTGCACTATTCCTAGATAAAAAATGACCCTGACCTTATTTCACAAATATGCAAATTAGCTAATTATCTTTAAAATCGCCAAAATGCACCCTGGGACCAAAAAAAAAAAAATGGAAACATCACTTTTTTCTCATCAGTAATGTATGTAGACCAAATTAAAAACTGTTTCCAGATTATAGCAAAAAATTTCACAACATTTATTTGTACTACATTAGGGGATATACTAGTACTTGCAATAAACGATTACCGGTATGTGAACTCTGAATTTCTAATTAAGAGTTCACATATTTCACCAGATTTATTCAGGTTCTTCCGCGATAGCATTGTAAACTGTTATCATTGCGGTCTGCTCGAAATGCATTGAGGACCACTATTCATCATTTGAAAAGGGGTTACTATTCATCATTTGAAAAGGGGTTCATAAGGGTCGCTATTCATAATCTTTAAAAAGGGTCGCTATTCATGAAAGGTAATGAGGGTCGCTTTACGTAAAATCAGGGTCGCTATTCATAATACCAAATAAGGGTCGCTATTCATAATGTTAATAAAGGGTCTGTATTCGTAATACAAAATGATGGTCGCTATTCATAATGTAAAACGATGGTCGCTATTCATAATACGAAATGAGGGTCAGTATTCATAATGTAAGGAGAAGACTCGCCTGTTATCATGTTAAATCAGAGTGCTTTCGCAAAAAATTATCTATAGTGCAATCTATTATCATGATTATTGTGGAACAATTTTTTTTCAATAAAATACAAAATATACTTTCATGGAAAAAGGTTGTTACATATCTTTTTTTTAAATAACAATGCTGATTATGATGAAGATAAAGATGTTCATGGTAGCGGTGGCAGTGATGATAATTACCATGATGATAATAATTATGGTTGGTGATGACTTTGATTGTCGTGGTGTTGATAAAATGATGCTGATGGAGATGATGATGAGCCTACCCTTGAGCTTGAGAGGGTTAAGTTGTCGCTGCGTTGGGTGCGTACTCACCCCCCCCCCCCCCTCCCCGCCCATTAGCCCACTAGTTTACGGTGTAGAGTCCACTTTTTATTTGTCTACACCGCGGCCGCGAAAAAATGGCGACGCCCCTACCCCCCCCCCCCCCCCCCCCCCAAACACACACCACCATCACCACTATAACGGGAGATTTAGCCAATTGTCTCGGTCTCGAAATATTTCGGCAGTCTGGGCCGCGACAAAATTGGTATCGGTCCCGTTTTTGTAAATTAAGCACCACCCCCCCCCCCCCCCCCCACCCCCCTTCCCAGTCAAACACTGCATTTGGGGCGCCTGACACACACAGTGACGACGAATCGAGATGCTAAACATTAAAAAGATCATGATTATTAAAATTATCATTGGTAGCAGCATGCATGCTGCCGTGGTAATTAGAGTACGATTGATCCCAATTCCCAAGTCCACACTGCTCGAAATCAATTTGCTTAGGCAACGTTGCTTAAAGTGATCCAGGTGTCTAACTCCACGAAAAATACTTGGAGCTTCCTCGTTTCTCTTCTGCCTTGTTGTTTAGCTTATGGTAAGAGAAGAATAAAGTAGGGTTACATTTTGTCAAATGTCCCTTTAGTATGAAGATAATTATCATTGAAAATCATTATTTCAAAAGCGTTCATCAACGCTTTTCAAAAAAAGTAGAATTGTTGTAGCTAAACACGTCCCAGAACAGTCTTTGGTCCGAGCCAGCTAGCACGCGTGGGAAACATTCAAGACGCTACTGAACTTTGATCCAAAGTGCGCAAATTCAACGAATTCTGTACAGTCTGTAAACATGCGGATATCGTCAACGGTTGATAACAAGTATAACTGCTACAAATCCATGACAGGCCATCAGTATTCGGTGATAAAATATGAACTCAATATTCGTTTTTTTTCACTAGGTTAACAGTGTTCGTTTTCTTTCAAACTTTCACAAATCTTTCAATTGTATTTTACAATGATATTGATATAGGATTGAAGTCTCAAATGTCATTTTGTGCAATATCTGACACTTTACCTGAATCACTTTAATTAAAATAAAATTCTTTTCTACGTTGTATTTATTTCGTTTTCGGATTAACGAACCCTATTTCATTTTCGGACTAACGAACCCTATTTCATTTTCGGACTAACGAACCTCCGGAATAACAAACCCGATTTCATTTTCGGATGAACGAACCTTCGGAATAACGAACCCGATTTTATTTTAGGACTAACGAACCTTCGGAATAACGAACCCGAATTTATATTCTGAATAGCGAACCTTGGGAATAACGGACCTTCGGAATAACGAACCTTCGGAAAAACAAGCTGTAACCGTAAAAAGTGGGGTAGGTATTCATAATTTAAAAAGAGGGTCGGTAATCATAATGTAAAAAGAGGGTCTATATTCATAATACAAAATGAGGGTCGCTATTTATAATGTAAAAAGAGGGTCGCTATTCATAATACGAAATGAGGGTCGGTATTCATAATATAAAAAGAGGGTCGATATTCATAATACGAATTGAGGGTCGCTATTCATACTGTAACACGAGGGTTGCTATTCATAATACGAAATGAGGGTCGCTATTTATAATACGAAATGAGGGTCGCTATTTATAATGTAAAAAGAGGTCCGCTATTCATAATACGAAATGAGGGTCGGTATTCATAATGTAAAAAGAGGGTCGCTATTCATAATACGAATTGAGGGTCGCTATTCATACTGTAAAACGAAGGTTGCTATTCATAATACTAAATAAGGGTCGGTATTCGTAATGTAAAAAGAGGGTCGGTATTCGCAATGTAAAAAATGGGTCGGTATTCATAATGTAAAAAGAGGGTCGGTATTCATAATGTAAGGAGAATACTCGCCTGTTATCATTTTAAATCAGAGTGTTTTCTGAAAAAATATGAATCATGCAATTTATTATTGTGGAACAATTTATTTTAAATAAATACCAACATATTTTTCAAGAAAAAAGTTGTAACATATCTTTTTTTTAATGACAATGCCGATAATGATAAAGATGTTCATGATGGCGGTGGCAGTGATGATGATGACCTTGATGATTATGGTGTTGGTGATGACTGTGATGGCCGTGGTGGTGATGAAATGATGACTGTGATGGAAATAATGATCATGATGATGATAACGTTTATAGCAACATGGTGACCCTTTCAGTTACTGATCTACCAAGGGGCCCTGCAATACATGTGTATATCCTGTATAAATGTATACAGGAATAAAAAAAATTAAAAAAGGAGTATAGTAGATAAAACACATGAAAAGTAACTAATTTAAAAACCGTGTATTATTGATTTCAACAATTTTAAATATATTATAACATCAATTCAATATAAAACAGAACATTACAGCGTAAATACATGAGACGATATTGCTTTCGCTTTGTATGTGGTCAGCACCGGCGACCGACTAATTTGATTTGCAATTGACGAAAATGTGTGACAAGTGACTAAATTGTGTGCTCTTTCGACAAAAGACGAATTTGAAGTACACATTTATCAAATTGATTGACCTAAGCGTTAAAACGGACGGGACACTCAATAATTAGTCACAATATACATACCTATAATGTAAATATTAAGAATATGAAAATAGTAAGGAATGCAAATAATTTAGTACAAAATAAAACTGCATAGAATTTGCAGAACGTTAATTTTGAAAAACAATAAAGTCATAGAAATAGAATAATTCGAGAAAAAGAAACCTACGAAGCAAAACAGAGATTAAATGAGCAATAATGATAGAACAGAATAAAGAAACAACTTCAATGAAATGATGTATACATATTCACCAACAACACGAAACGTGACAAACGGGTATTCGTGATTTCAGTAAAATAATAATGTCATTAAAATGTAATCAAAAGAAAGATTGGCAAGTCATACTAAATGGAATCATATTTAAAGAGCAATGATAGACAGGATGGGTACAATAACAGAATCACTTGCGATACAACTATGTTCGGTCTATTTAATATTTCATAAGAACAATAAATTGACAAAGTAACGTAGTATAATGGGGAGGATCAGTTGTGATGACAAATTGGGTGAATATTATTTTAAATAACTATTATTTGTGTGCACAAATCTTAACACAAATATGTGCAAAGTAAAATGTTATAATTAAAGCTGAATCATGTTTCATACTAAAGCTTGACAATATAAACATTGTTACAAACACATATTTTGAGCCTGATTTCTGTGCAATTACACCTCGAGGTTAGTCAAATTTAGAACAGGTATATACTACTTAGAATATACAAAATGAACCAAAATGTATTAAAATACATGTACAAGAATTCTGAGTATCTTATTTCACATTTAAAAAATCACGATGAACGATATTTTGTGCAAGATATTATTGCTCATGAATATAACTAACAGGATTATAATGTAGGTATTGTAACGACAAAAGTTAGTTTCTAAAAACAATATCATATCTAAAGTGGTCTGCCGATCGAGCCTAGTACATTTTTAAAACATTTAGCAAGTGGAAAAGTCGTCAAGCAAATGATATGACGTAAAGCTGCATGCGTGCAGCTAGCGCTAGTGCAGAGGTAGTCCAGTTTGGACTGTGGTGATTTTTGTTTATCCGCTCTTGGCCGCTAGATGGCGACAAACCCCACTAATCTGTCTTATGGCAGCTCTATGGGTAAGACAAATTAGTGGCGTTTGTCGCCATCTAGTGGCGGGAAAGGACAGATTAAAATACACAGTCCAAACTGGGCGTGGACGGTTACACTGCAGCTTGGCTTCACACTGTAGCACGCGTTATACCACAGTGGATTACGCCCATGATCGTGTCATATTCCGTCTGACAAAGCTGTTCTTCAACGATCGAAATTTCACTTCATATTGCGAAGAAATTGCGCCAAAGACAATTATTGATGATTGCACGTATCTGTAAACACCAACATTCATAACCAACCGCAGGAAGGCAACACATTGGCCTAATTGGAATTGTTCTATAGTCATCGGGAACAGTCGAATGTACTTAGCATTTTCTATTTCCACACATAGGCGTACCCAGGGGGGGGGGGGGGGGGGGGGGGGGGGTGGGGGGGGGGGGGTGGGGGGTGGGGGTTGGTGGGGGGGGGGGGGTTAACCCCCCTCCCCCCTTTGACCAAAAAATGACTGATTTGGGGGTTTGAACCCCCCCCCCCCCCTTACTGGTCTCATTTTAGCGGTCTCGACCATCATGGATCCTGGTCTTGGCCTCGACAATTGTGAAAGTTCTTGGTCTTGGTTTCAAAAATTTCCACGGACCCCCCCCCCCCCCCCCCTCCCCGGTTACACGATTCTGTAACAATGGTCTTGGCCTAGAAACATTCGGACTGGTCCTGGTCTCGGTCTCGAAAATGTTGAAGGTACTCGGTCTCGGCTTCGAAAATTATCTACGGACACCCCGTACATGCAGTTTTACAAAACAACGTACAAAATATACAATTTGCGTATGGTGTGACATTTTCGAAATTTAGTTTGTTTGTATAAATATAAGATTCATGGTAGTACATGTATATAGAGAGTGTGAATCACTAATGAATTATAAATGTATGAAAACACATCCACTAGACCCAGGTGGTGAGGCTCTAGTTCAGGCGCGCCGGAAGCAGTTTTGGATTGGGGGGGGCAAAACCCTAAGGGGGCTCAAGATTTATGTGTTTAGGGGCTCATGCCCGACCACACTCACAGGGTTGCCACCCCCCCCCCCCCCCTCCCCCCCCCCCCCCCCCTCCACGTTCAAGGGAGCTTTTGCATTTTTGGACTTGAAATTGTGCAATCTGGTGCATAAAAACATGATCCAACAACATAGCTTACAGCCATAAATGAGTCCCGAGGGAGCGAAGCGACCGAGGGCTGTGGAAGATTTTGCATTTTTATACTTAAAAGTTAAAATGATGCAATCTGGGGCATAAAAAACATAAACCATATGCCATATTTGTATGATCCAACATCATAGGTTACAGCTAAAAATGAGTCCTGAGGGAGCGAAGCGACCGAGGGCTGGGGCAGAGCCAGAGGGGGAGGGTTTGGGAGGGGGTATCCCCCTCCAACGGGGAAGATTTTGCATTTTTATACTTGAAATGGTGCAATCTGGGGCATAAAAACATAAACCATATGCCACATTTGTATGATCCAACATCATAACTTTCAGTTAAAAATGAGTCCCGAGGGAGCGCTGGGGCAGAGCCAGAGGGGAGGGTTTGGGAGGGGGTATCCCCCTCCCACGGGGAAGAATTTGCATTTTCATATTTGAAATGGTGCAATCTGGTGCATAAAACATAAACCATATGCCACATTTGTATGATCCAACATCATAGCTTACAGCTAAAAATGAGTCCTGAGGGAGCGGAGCGACCGAGGGCTGGGGCAGAGCCAGGGGGTTGGGAGGGGGTATCCCCCTCCCACGGGGAAGATTTGACCTGTATATACTTGAAATGTTGCAATATGGTGCATAAAAAACATAAACCATATGTCACATTTGTATGATCCAACATCATAGCTTACAACTAAAAATGAGTCCCGAGGGAGTGAAGCGACAGAGGGCTGGGGCAGAGGAGGGGCAGAGGAGCCAGAGGAGGAGGGTTTGGGAGGGGTATCCCCCTCCCACGGGGAAGAGTTTGCATTTATTTACTTGTAATGGTGCGATTTGGTGCACGTCACACAAACAGCAGAGCAATAACAGCCTACACAGGAAGTACGTGGACTGGTACAGAAAAACCCATCCCAGACGTACCCAAATGCAAGTTACACAACTAACTGAGATCATTTGTTTGCGCGCGAAGCGCGCAGCGAAAATTTTAAATGGATGAATAACTCAGTTTTTAAACGTTAGAATTAACAAATAATCTGATACATTTAATTTGTTCTTTTCCCTTTTCTTTCTTTCTTTCTTTTTTCTTCCTTTTTTTTGAGGGGGGGGGGGGGCTTTTTTTGGTGGGGGGGGCAAAAACGCGTTTTGCCCCCCCACTTTTTGGATTGGAGGGGGCGGCCGCCCCCCCTGCCCCCCCCCCCCCACTTCCGGCGCCTATGCTCTAGTTACATGCTGGTAGGCTTAAACACAGTTAGATATGTAACAAGATCATTTCGCTCCGTTTACTGGCGTCAATTCAGCAGAATGATTAAACATTTTGAACACTGATTGACAATATATTCACTATCGATAAAGAAAGAAGATGTTTGCTGATAATAAGTGAAAATGTTTGTATGTGTTGTGTTCAGTCTGATTCAATTGAAAATCAATGTGACTTTATAGTTACTCAGTAGACACGATATGTCAGTATGTGTGGAAATAATATTGTGGAAATAATATAATAATGAAGTGTTCGAATTTGAAAGTCTCCATGTGAGACTTTCAACCGTGTACACAGTAGATACAATGAGCTGGCAAATATCACTTTGCATTTTTGTTCATTACTCGATCATTTTGCATTAATTTACCATGACATTGTCACATATCAATCCGTGGACATTGCAAATCACAGCAATACACATTGTATCAACCCTTCGTAATTTTGTGCACATGTCAACAATGTAACTAAGATATACCTTTATTAATTAACCAGTTTAATAAATGAAGCTTTTTTTCACGTTTACATTTTAAAAAAAATACAAAGTGGATGAAACTTCAACGTGTAGTGTATTGAGGGCGCCCTTTCGTGTTAACGATTTTTTTTTTTTACGATTGTTATTTAGCCTTAAAATTTAGATTTTAAAAAAATGAATACAGCCCTGTTATTTAGCCGTAATATGCTTTTCTACAATTCAAGAATCATTGAATTATATGAAATGTTGATAAATTATTACAACTTTTAGTGACTAAAATTACAATTTACCAGATCTGTACTATCTCTTTAATTTTCTCTCTAACATTTGTGACGCAATCGTATCTTTTACATAATACAGCATACATTTGGTTTTAAGGACATATAATGCCGCAGCTTGCAAGCTTGCTAACCAATAACTTATCAACGTACTGGAATTCCTTGTTAGCTTTAAATCTGAGATTTTCAACATTAGTGTCAGATAGCATGGTAAAGCAGTGGACTTAATTTTTATCAAGTATTCATGTTTGAAATACCCAAGATATGTAATTATATTTGACTTTTTTATTGAAAATGAGCAAAGAAAAATAGGCTACGCTGGTAAACGAATCCGAGACCTCCGGATTGCTAGACCGGTGCTCAACCATTGGGTCTATTTTTCTTTGCTCAATTTCAAGCATTTCAAATATTTCTAGTCAGTTTCCTTTAGCATGTCTACGTTTGAATTATATTTAACTATGTCTGTATTCATACTACAGAATACATGGAAAATGGCACTGTCACTGAAATGGTGTAAAGCTCAAGGGGAATCGTGCACATTCATATTAGCTTAAAGGGATCTAGTAACTTTGTTGACATGTGCAAAAAGTGATGAATGGTTGATGCAATGTATATTGTTGTTATCTCATATATCCACAGGGTATTGCGTGAAAATTTCAAGTCAAATGGACATTGCATGGCCAAATAATGAGCGAAAATGCAAAGTGATATTCAGTAACTCACTGCACTCACTTTGTACACGGAAGAAAAACTCGCCCGGAGTTTTTCTTATCTGAATACTTCAATCATACATATCTTTGTAACGAAAGGGAAATTTGAAAAACCGAAACCTGTCCCATGATTTTATTGTTAATACGAATACAACAAGGTATAAGGGAACCGCTAGAATTAAAATTTTATTTTGAAGATTTGGACAATGTTACTAAGTCCCTTTAATTGATCGTCCTGGTGTTTCACTGGCCAACTATAGTTAGTACATTTGGATATGATAGGGGGACAAATGTGAGCCTCGTTTTTCATCACGTAGTCTCGCGGGAGAATGCTGACTACATTCTACAACGCCCTTCTGCTTGGTAGCAATCAGCCGTTCTATTACAATGAACACTTGGACACTCGTGGCCTGAGACCTGGTCAGGAGGGACGGGTCGGCGTTGAACTGCAACAGGACGGTCGGAACTTGACCATTGCTATCACTATTTTAAGAATGCATAATATCGACGAAGGGGTGTACCTAGTCAGCATAATAGAAACCAATGGGGCAGAATTAATCCATAATAGTTATAAGGAGTCCGTTCATGTAACCTACCCACCTGGAAGTGCAGAGTGTCGGATTGAAGACGTTCATCTTCCCGGAAGTGAATGGATGACCAGGGGCGTCGATCCTGGGGGGGCAGGGGGGGGGGCGGTCGCCCCCCCAATGAAAATATTGGGGGGCGAACATATCATTTCGCCCCCCCCAATAATTCCGAAAATGAGGAAGAAAAAATCGAGTGATATAATGCGAAAGAGGGGAAAGACACATTTATCAATAATTAATCTTCAAAATAGCCGTTTTTAGTCTGAAAAGGACTGTAAATCTCTTTTTTTGCCGCGCGCTTCGCGCGCATACAGTTTCTCATATTGCAAGTTTCATTTGGGTTGCGGGAACTCACCTTTCGAAATGTGTTGGGCAGTGTAATTTCTCAAACGCACACCTCAAACGAAGCTTATTAAACCCTCATCTATAGATAGCACACCGTCACTGAAAATAAAATAATCTGAAATATATCTTTCAGTCAATTCGGGTCCATATGCGCTGAACGCAAATCAAATGTCCCCCCACATTTGAAAGTGGAGGAGATTGTCCCCCTCCCTTTGTCATTATGTATGTTTGGTTACATACTTATATAATTCATATTACGTGAAATTTCTGTCTCAGGTGTGCACCAAATCGCACAATTTCACGCCCAAAAATACAAAAGCTCCCTCTCCCACACCCTCCCCCGCTCGGTTGCTTCGCTTCCTCGCAATGTCTCTCCTCCACTTTTGAGAAGTTGTTGACGCCCTTGCTTAGTTTCATGGGAGCCCAATGCCCTAGACTATATCGATGGCTCTATAGTATACAGGATCACGTGGATCCATCTCATGCAAGGCTCAATCTTTTTCTCGCTATGCCTTTTAAAAATACGTTACGAGTAGGTTCACTATTTGGATGTGGTGTGGCAAGATTGGTAGAGCGCGCGCTTTCCGATCATGAGATCCCGAGTTCGAACCCTGCCCACTGCGTTTGTCCTTCAGCAAGACAATTTATCCGCTATTGCTGCTCTCTACCCAGGTGTATAAATGGGTACCGGTAGGAGGTGAAAGCCTTTATGTGAACGATCTTCTTGAGCCCACTGAGCGCTTGGAAGGAATACTCCCCAGGGAGTGGAGATGGTGCACACAATGTGTGCTGGTTTGCATTGTATCCTATGACCGGGGTAATAATACAAATTGTAAAGCGCTTAGAGATGATTATCAATCGTGATAGGCGCTATATAAATAATAGATATTATTATTATTATTATTTTATACAATTTTAACACCCATGATAGGAGTTGCACATGTCTGAAATCTAAAAGCTTCCGGGGGCTCCGCCCCCTGACCCCCATTATTGTCCCCAAATGTGGGTGCCCCCCAAAGTCAGGTCTTCGACCATCAAGACACTTTCAATGAGCGCATAATAAAACTTCCGGGCATGCCAATGTGGGGCTTTTAGCTCTCTCTTTTTTCAAATTTCGCCCCCCCAATCGCAAAAACGGATCGACGCCCCTGTGGATGACTGTTTATTGCCGATCCACTTATGCCTGTGCATCATTTGTATAATGGTGTGACATTTTCGGAATTGAGTTTGTGTATAAATTTAATATTCATGGTAGTATGTTAATAGAGAGTGTGAATCACTAATAAATGTATGAGAACACATCCACAAGGCCCAGGTGGTGAAGCTCTAGTTACATGCGGGTAGGCTTAAACGATATGTCACCAGATACTTTTGGCTCCGTTTACTGGCGTCAATTCAGCAGTATGATTAAACATTTTTATCACTGATTGACAATATATTCACTATCGATAAAGAAAGAAGATGTTTGCTGATAATAAGTGAACATTTTTGTATGTGATGTGTTCAGTCTGATTCAATTGAAAATCAATGTGACTTTTATAGTTACTCAGTAGACACGATATGTCAGTATGTGTGGAAATAATATTGTGGAAATAATTTAATAATGAAGTGTTCGAATTTGAAACTCTCCATGTGAGACTTTCAACGGTGTACATAATAAATACAATGAGCTGGCAAATATCATCCTTTTTTTTGCTCATTACTCGATCATTTTAAATTAATTTACCATGACATTGTCACACATCACTCCGTGGACATTGCAAATCACATTTTATCAACCCTTCGTCATTTTTTGCACATGTCAACAATGTTACTATATACCTTTATTAATTAACCAGTTTAATAAATGAAGCTTCATTACACATTCCCATTTAAACAAAATACAAAATGGATGAAAATTCAACGTGTATGGAGGGCGCCCTTTCGTGTTAACGATTAAAAAAAAATGAATACAGCCCTGTTATTTAGCCGTAATATGCTTTTCTACAATTCAAGAATCATTGAATTATATGAAATGTTGATAAATTATTACAACATTTAGTGACTAAAATTACAAGTTACTAGATCTGTACTATCTCTTTAATTTTCCCTCTAACATTTGTGACGCAATCGTGTATTTTACATAATACAGCATACATTTGGTTTTAAGGACATATAATGACGCAGATTGTAAGCTTGCTAACCAATAACTTAGCAACGTACTGGAGTTCCTTGTTAGCTTTAAATCTGAGATTTTCAACATTAGTGTCAGATAGCATGGTAAAGCAGTGGACTTAATTTGTATCAAGTATTCATGTTTGAAATACCCAAGATATGTAATCATATTTAACTTTTTATTGAAAATGAGCAAAGAAAAATAGGCTACGCTGGTAAACGAATCCGAGACCTCCGGATTGCTAGACCGGTGCTCAACCATTGGGCCTATTTTTCTTTGCTCAATTTCAAGCATTTCAAATATTTCTAGTCAGTTTCCTTTAGCATGTCTACGTTTGAATTATATTTAACTATGTCTGTATTCATACTACAGAATACATGGAAAATGGCACTGTCACTGAAATGGTGTAAAGCTCAAGGGGAATCGTGCACATTCATATTAGCTTTGATCGTCCTGGTGTTTCACTGGCCAACTATAGTTAGTACATTTGGATATGATAGGGGGACAAATGTGAGCCTCGTTTTTCAGGGGTGTCGATCCTGGGGGGGGGGGGGGGGCAGGGGGGGGGGGGGCGAACATATCATTTCGCCCCCCCCCCCCCCCCCAATAATTCCGAAAATGAGGAAGAAAAAAATCGAGTCATATAATGCCAAAGAGGGGAAAGACACATTTATCAATAATTAATCTTCAAAATAGCCGTTTTTTAGTTTGAAAAGGACTGTAAATCTCTTTTTTGCCGCGCGCTTCGCGCGCATACAGTTTCTCACATTGCAAGTTTCATTTGGGTTGCGGGAACTCACCTTTTGAAATGTGTTGGGCAGCGTAATTTCTCAAACGAAGTTTATTAAACCCTCATCTATAGATAGCACACCGTCACAGAAAATAAAATAATCTCGGTACATATTATGCGCTGAACGCAAATCAAATTGGAATATCATGTCCCCCCACATTTGAAAAAGGAGAAGATTGTCCCCCTCCCTTTGTCATTATGTATGTTTGGTTCCATACCTATATACTTCATCATATTACGTGAAATTTCTGTCTCAGGTGTGCACCAAATCGCACAATTTCATGCCCAAAAATACAAAAGCTACCTACTGTGGGAGGGGGACACCCCCTCCCACACCCTCCCCCGCTCGGTCGCTTCGCTTCCTCGCAATGTCTCCCCTACACTTTTGAGAAATTGTTGACGCCCTTGCTTAGTTTCATGGGAGCCCAATGCCCTAGACTACATCGGTGGCTCTATAGTATACATGATCACGTGGATCCATCTCATGCAAGGCTCAGTCTTTTCCTCGCTATGCCCTTTAAAAATACGTTATGAGTAGGTTCACTATTTTATACAATTTTAACACCCATGCTAGGAGCAAATGTCTGAAATCTAAAAGCTTCCGGGGGCTCCGCCCCCTGGACCCCCATTATTGTCCCCAAATGTGGGTGCCCCCCAAAGTCAGGTCTTCGAGCCATCAAGACACTTTCAATGAGCGCATAATAAAACTTCCGGGCATGCCAATGTAGGTCTTGTAGCTCTCTCAGTGGTCACTCTGGAAATTTTTTTCAAATTTCGCCCCCCCAATCTCAAAAACGGATCGACACCCCTGTCGTTTTTCATCACGTAGTCTCGCGAGAGAATGCTGACTACATCTGCAACGCCCTTCTGCTTGGTAGCAATCAGCCGTTCTATTACAATGAACACTTGGACACTCGCGGCCTGAGACCTGGTCAGGAGGGACGGGTCGGTGTTGAACTGCAACAGGGCGGTCGGAACTTGACCATTGCTATCACTATTTTAAGACTGCATAATATCGACGAAGGGGTGTACCTAGTCAGCATAATAGAAACCAATGGGGCAGAATTAATCCATGATAGTTATAAGGAGTCCGTTCATGTAACCTACCCACCTGGAAGTGCAGAGTGTCGGATTGAAGACGTTCATCTTCCCGGAAGTGAATGGATGACTGTTTCTTGTAATGCTACAGCTGGAAGCGATGATGGTGGATATCTGTTTTGTCATCAAGATGACAAATTGATGCCCTTTCTGCAGCCACTTAGGCATGACGGAGATACCATAACTGCTGTGTTCTGGATTGACCGTACAAGAGAAGTGCGATGTTGCTCGACGATGAATGTTTCATTAACTGATCCTGCTGCATGTGATGATTTTGTCTCCAATGGCCTCGGAGGACACCCTATCAACTCACCTACCAGTGATCGCTGACACAATGTCAACTTCAGGTTAGTTGAGTTCATAGGCGTACACGGGGGGGGGGGGGGGGGGGGGGGGGGTGCCCAAAAGGGAAGTTCAACTCCCCCCCCCCCCCCCCAGTGGCGTAACAACGGGGGGGCAAGGGGGGCACGTGCCCCCCAATCGTTTGGAAGAAAAAAAATGTCGAACGACCCGAAATTAAGCCAAATGTGTCGTTATGATTTTATCATTCATTATTATCATGTTTTATTAAATGTTATCAATGATAATAAAGAACAACATAACAGTCGTTCCCTACTTCCCTTGTAGCAATATCGCACTATATTAGTTTGAAGAATCCTTCCAAGTGGGAGGCCGCGGGCATAGCGCCTTAATTATGCGAATTGTCAGTCCCGCGCGCGTGGATCGACGCTCCGTTAATACCGCATTTCAGTAGTATAGAGCGCGTAGGCCTAACAATCTGCCTAGCGCATGGTAAATCGTCCACCAGGGGCCTCTGCAGGATCCTGCAGCTGCCTCCCGCTCTTATATATAACTTTGACCGTTTGACGCCTTCATGCATGCTATAATTATAGGCGCATAGTTGCACTACTTAGTCCAAAATGTCTAGGCAAAGACAAACTTCCTTGACTAATTACTTCAAGCCAAATGCACCCGTTTATGCACAAATTATACAGGGTCTCGAGTCCACTGTGTAGCAGTATGGTCTTTTTGCAAGCCACGTCTGTCGTCAATGTGGACGACGAAGAAATGACGTCATTTAGGCGAGAATTACTTCAGTGACGGACACACACTGTTAAGCGGTCTCGACCATCAAAGCCAATGGTTTCGGCCTCCGAGGACACAACTTTACAAGTGATCTTGGTCTCGACCTTGATAATTTTTTACCTATCTCGGTCTCGGCCTCGAAGATTGTTGACGGTTCTCGGTCTCAGTGACGAAAATTGTTGACGAACATCCCCCCTTAATTAAAGGGATGCCTGTAAAGTGTCTAACTCCACGAAAATTACTTGGAGCTTCCTCGTTTCTCTTCTACCGTGTTGTTTAGCTTATGGTAAGAGAAAAATAAAATAGGGTCAGATTTTTTCAAATACCCCTTTAGTATGACGATATCTATCATTCAGCTCAAAAGCGTTAATTAACGGTCATAAACCTCATAAACGTCGTTGTAAAAGCTCCGCATATTTTCGCTTTTTTAACCAGGAAAGCAGTGTTCTTTGTCAATGAAACTTTCACACATCATCGGACATATCTTATAATGATTTCGGTACAGGATTGAAGTCTCATATGTCATTTTGGGCAATGTCTCACACTTTTACAGGCGCACCTTTAACATGATCCCGTACAATTTGTTGGCTTCTGCGTGTTCAAAATAATGCATTATCACATTGATGTGATTTACAAATGCATGTAATTACGTGTTAAATTAAAAATAATAAAGAAACAAACTCAGGAGACCGCCATTATTAAAGCGATATACCGTACCTTAAATCGATGGCGGCCACCGTTTCAATTGTAATTGAATGTTCGTATCATCATTTGTATTTTTTGTTTGTAAAGTGTTTATTAACAAAATATTTGATTTTTTCCCATAAATATAGGGATAGTTGAGTGTTGGTCAAACTTAACTTTTGTAACTAAAACCTGCATCATTACGGTACAAACTAATAGTTATAACTCCACCATACTCAAAAGGTTTACACAATTACAAACGATTTAGTAAAAACCCTGTTATCATTTTAAAAAGAGCCGTTACAACTCAAGAGGGCGCTCTCTAATTCTCATTGGTTTTACCCATTTTTCGTACAAAATTGTGCATTTAATATTTTGTTAACATAATGATTCAATAGAGATATCATCAAAAACTGTTTTAAAAACCTACTTAGATATTTTTTTAAAAGTATACTGTAGTCTATAAGCATTTTTCGTATTTTTCTAAATAGTCAAAATGTCCCCCGGCCGGACCGGGTAGACAAGATAAAATATCTTGAAATCAATTTTTCAACTATGAGAGCATTTGAAAAGGAATGATTCCTATTTCACATGTTTTATTCAAGGAACTTTCAAATGGAATTCTAACCAACCAATTTAGTGTCAAGGGGCATTTCGGGAAGTACCAATACTCAAGTGTATCTTTAAAGGGGTAGTTCAGTTTTGGTAGAGAGGGCGCTGCACAAGTACAACACAACACAATTTCTTTGTGAGGTAATGAAAAACTGAGTGTCGAATTTGACAGAACATGCAATTTTAATGGCAGAATAAACTTTATTTGGTCAAAATCGGTTTAGAAATGGCTAAAATATCAATAAATGTATCCGATCGTTATAAATTAAGGCCCCAAATGTATTCGATGATTAAAAAAAAAAATGCTTACACTTTTTCACAAATTTGCATAAGCGGTTTGTAAGTAGTTGTTGATGATCTCTCTATTCACTCATTTTTTCAACAAAACATCACATGCATAATTTTGTACGAAAAATGGTTGAAACCAATGCCTTTTTAGAAAGCGCCCTCTTGTGTTTGAATGGCTCTTTTTGAATGATAACATAGAGTGCTGAATAATGAAAAAGGTGTCACGATTGGAGGTGAAAACATAAACAACCTGAGGTATGCCGACGATTCTGTGCTATTAGCGGAATCGGAGGAGGAGTTACAGAGACTTGTAGAAAAGATGAATGATGAAGGTGAACGTTTTGGTATGGCAATTAACGTCTCTAAGACTAAGACTATGGTGGCATCGCGGAAAAAAGAAGTTCCTAATGTTAGTATTCAAATTAATGACACATTAATAGAACAAGTCAATAAGTTTGTCTACCTTGGGCAGACAGTCACAGAAGATGGGAAGTGTGACAGCGCAATAAAGCAGAGGATAGAGATTGCAAGATCAGTCTTCATGAAAATGGACAAGATATTATGTTGTAGGAAGCTGAACTTTAAGCTGAGATGCAGAATCTGGAAATGCTACATCTGGAGTACTCTGTTGTATGGAGTTGAAACATGGACTCTATGCAAAGGAACAGAACGAAAGTTGGAATTATTTGAAATGTGGTGCTTCCGGAGAATGCAAAGAATCAGCTGGGTGATGAAAATTAGTAATAAAGAAGTATTGAATAGAGCAAGCAAAGAAAGAGATCTGATGAAAACAGTTCAGAAGACTTTTGAGGAAACTTGTGTATGTTGGTCATGTAATGAGAGGAGGAGGACTGCAGAAGATGTTACTTGAAGGAATGATAGAAGGTAAACGGGAAAGAGGCAGACAGCGAACCACTTGGTTTGATGATGTCAAGAAATGGACTGGACTTAGTTATGCTGATGTGCGAACAATTGTTTGGGACAGAAGTAGATGGAGGTGCATAGCCGCCAACCCCTTACTAAGGGACGGCACTTGATGATGATGAAGAGGCTTTTTACTTAGTCGTTTGTAATTTTGTATACCTTTCGAGCATGGTGGATTTATAACTAAGTATTAGTATACAACTAACGAATGGGCTTCTTGTGATAGTGAAATCTATTACCGAGGTGGGCTCAAAATGATTATTACCCGAAGCGTAGCTGAGGGTAATAGTCATTTTGAGCCCACCGAGGTAATAGATTGCCTATCACAATCAAGCACATTCGTTAGTTGTTTTATATCACTCATCAATATCAGTGATTGTGTTCAGCTATAGCAAAATAAGTGAAAATCTCTTTAATATTTCATAAAATCGCTTGTAAATTTTGATATAAAAATCAATCGACATTAATGAAGCCAGTATGAGCAAAGACGCTTAATGGAAAGACCGACCA
This sequence comes from Echinarachnius parma, assembly GCA_037951105.1. Classification (NCBI taxonomy): domain Eukaryota; kingdom Metazoa; phylum Echinodermata; class Echinoidea; order Clypeasteroida; family Echinarachniidae; genus Echinarachnius; species Echinarachnius parma. The sequence continues at coordinate 27,103 of JBAMJV010003267.1, forward strand.
CTGTGCAATTATCGTGTACAAAGTTAATGGGCAGAGCGCGATGTACAAAATTAACACGCACTTTGATACGCAGGCTTTTCATTATGACGTCACAATAACAATGTTTACTTCGCCTGACTAAAAATAACTTCAAGATGACGTGATAAAGTTTGACGACCCCAAATTTGCATATCGCGCGTGAAATTTGCTTTGCGCACAATTTGCGCATACAATTATAAAGAATTAAATAAAGACAGTGCGCGGACTGAGCGCGCATTAACATTATAATACGCGAGTAGCCATTGCCATATTTCTCTACACGGTAAAAAATCTTTAAATAAAAAATATATGTTTCTCACAGCTTTGATTTCAATTGTAAAATCGCTATCGACTATAATTTTTAAATATTTTTCTTATCATGAGGATAATATTAATTCTACATAAAGACATAGCCCTAAAGGTTACTAAGGTCGACACTTAAAGCTGTTGCTCAATCTTCATGCTAGCCTGATTTGCCGAGTATTTGTAAGTACAGTTTGATCCTTATTTTCTTTAAAATTCTTACGAACGAAGGGGACATCTGTTCCAAAAAAGCTATCGACTATAATTTTAAAATGTTTTTTTATTAATAAAAATGATACAAATACAGTGATATAATACATTCCATATGGTTACTAAGGTCTGGCCTTAAGCTCGATTTGAATCTTCATTCTGTTTGAAGGAACATCGCTGCGCGACCGCCAGTGAGCTGTCTTGTATTCTACAGTCTTTGGTATGAGCCTCCAGAACCACGGCGCATCTAATACGCTTAAAGTCATTGTTATATTGCGCATACAATCACAAAGACGCAAAACTGAGTGCGCACCAACACGCTGGCAGTTGCGCACATACGCGATGAATGCGTGCTAGCGCTCCCATGGATGTGCTTATTGGCGGTCTTGGCGTTCTTCTTCCTAGGGTGTTAGTTTTTACCAGCAATGTCAATCACGTGACTAGAACGTGTGCGCCATAGAGTACTGCACAAATTTGATCGCGTGTGCATTTTGCTAAAACACATGATCTATGGGACGAACGCGTAACGAACTTTTAGTGTTAGTTTTTGCCATCAAGCCCGGTCACGTGATTGCGCGGGGATTGCGCGTGTTGTCTAAAACTATCATTTGTCAAATACAATGAAAAAACGATCTTATGAGGGATATAATTTGTAATGTTACTGTACAGGATTTGGTTACTTAAAGGGTACCACCACCAAAAAATAATATTCTTATTAAAGAAAGGTAACATCTTAAGTATTCCATTCCATCAAAAAGTTCACAAAAATGTTTCCAGAAAGAAAAGAAAAATATTGGAAAACGCATCACCATTCTAAAGCATGCGTTCATGGGGTCTGAATTGCGAAGAATAATGTGTGCAGAGCGAACGAATCGCCTGGGATTCTATTGTCTACAAACGTACGCGTTAATAGCATTGGAGCACTCACAAATGGTTGGCCCATATGGAACCAGGAAATAGTAGTGGTTCCGTAAGTGGTGGAAATTAATTGCCTTGTTTATGAATTACACAACCATTTGCAAAATGTTGGGTATCTTTTTGATATCACAAAACGGTACCAAAACATATAATAATGTGTTGTTCTTTGCCTGGTGGTCCCCTTTAAGTTCAGCCTTACCAAAACTGTACTACCCCTTTAAAGGGATAGTTGAGTTCTGGTAAGGAGAGTACAGTTTTAGTGAAACTGAATTTTAGTAACCAAAACCTGCATCATTACATTACAAACTAATAGTTATAACTAGAAAGGAACACAAAATTACAAATGACGTAGTAAAGATCATGTTATCATTCAAAAAGAGCCGTTAAAACGTAAGAGGGCGCTCTCTAAACACTCATCGGTTTCAACCATTTTGAATAAAATATTGAGCATGTGATGCTTTGTTGAAATAGTGATTAGATAGAGAAATAACCAACAACTATTTAAATACCTATTTTGTAACTTTTTTGAAAAGAGGAAGCATTTTTTTGAATTTTTAACGGCTGGTTCAAAATTCTCTAATAAACCCGGGCCCCGGGTTTATTACAAATTGTTATATTTATGGATATTTCAGCCGTTTCTGAACCGATTTTGATCAAACAAAGATGATTTTATTGTTTAAATATTATGCTCTTTCAAATTTTACACTCAGTTTTTCATTACCTCACAAACCAATTAAGTAGTCTAGCGCCCTCTCTACCAAAACTCAACTTTCCCTTTAACATTATGGGGAAAGGCATTAGAAATGTATCTGCTATTCCTTGTATACTTAAAATCTGGTAAGTGTACATTTTGTTGATTTACATGGATAGTTGAGTTTTGGTATAGAGGGTGCTACACAAGATAATGAAAATGGATGTCAAATTTGAAAGAGCATACGATTTTGATAACAGCATAAACTTTATTTAATAAAAATCGGTTCAGAAATGGCTGAAATATCCTTAAAAATAACCATTTGTAATGTGGGCCCCCACAATTATTCCATAATAATTGAACCAGCCGTTACAAAATTCTGTTTAAATACTTCCTCTTTTCAAAAATTTACAAAAGATATTATTAGATAGTTGTTGATTATCTCTCTATCTAATCACGATTTCAACAAAACATCACATGCATAATATTTTATTTTAAGTAGTTGAAACCAATGAGATTTCTAGAGAGCGTCCTCTTGAGTTTTAACGGCTCTTTTTTAATGATAACAGGCCTTTTACTTAGTCATTTTGTATTCCTTTCAAGCATGATGGAGTTATAACTGTTAGTTTGTAATGTAATGATGCAGGTTTTGGTTACTAACATTCAGTTTGACCAAAACTGTACTCTCTTTACCAAAACTCAACTTTAAAAGTTTAATGTTTAGTTTACATGTATATTATGTACAATTATCATTACTTCACAGATTTGACAAATATTGTCATACAGACATTCACGCCTATGGTGCCAGCACAGAATTGCGGATGTCGGGGGTTCAAGATAGTCTTTGGGATCTCGTGTGGGGTGAGTACTTTTCATTTGATTTAGATGCATTATCTGAATTGAATGAAAGGGCAATTAATTTTAGCGGTAGAATTATCGCTACAAAGTATACTACAAAGTACAAATTATGTCATAATAGCTGTGCCCATGAGTGTGATATTACTAATTTTAGAGTGTCTGTAACATTTATGTTGATAACCTTGTCTATCCCTTCCATTTCAGATAATCTTTGTTCTAATACTTGTCATGGTGATGGCTGTTCGTCTGCTGATTTTGGCAAGGAAAAGACCGACACCGCGTCCTCATGTTTGTGGGCCTTCTGGTGAATTATTATAGCAATTAACCTCCCCGGAGGATCACAACCTTGCCGTGGTCGGGGAGCTTGTGTGTCTCAATGATCCTTTGAGCTATGTCGATCGGCTGGAGATTCGTCCGTCTCCTGTTAGGGACACCCTTGCCGGACAGGTCGACGGTGAGAGACCAGACAAATCTTGATCCCGTCATCTAGGTTGTGATTTGGCTCCGGGTTGATAACTACATTACATGATCTGCAAAATATGATCGCTGCCGGTGTGACAGGGATAAGTGTCCAGCTAGGGATAATTGGCACTTGGCAGTGACGTCATTCGGACAGTTTAAAATCCTGATTTGTGTCTGTTTTTGAGCCTCTATACCCCCAGAGACACACATACACACACACACACACAAACATATAGACATACACACATACATATGAACAATTAAACAAACAGTAATTCACTCATACTGCACAGTCTGCACACTAACTCATACATGACGTCACACTGACGCGGATTACGTCACTCATTTGCCCTGGACACTGGATAATTGTTACATTGGTGTTACAGGGATAAGACAGTGTCCATGTGTCCAGGCCAAACTAAATCAAGGGATATTTGTCCAATTTAATCACTCCGTAAATGTGTGTGTTGTGTGTGTGTCACGTGTAAAAGCCATGTTTGGTGGAATAGTAGAAACATTTGTATTTATTCCAGTTAGTTTTATTGAATCATCACAAAAAAAAACGTTTATATAATTGTATGAGTGACGTCAGTGTGACGTCATGAATTAGTTAGTTTGTAGTATGAGTGAATTACTGTTCGTTTGGTTGTGTGTACGTTTGTATGTTTGTGTTTGAGTGTGAATTGTGTGTCTCCGTGTGCATGCATGAATACACGAAAACGGACAAAAATGTTAAACTGTCAGAATGCATGACGTCACTGCCAACTATCTCCAGCATGTATATATATGAGGCGGGAAACAGTAAAAAATGAATTTGCGCTCATGAGCACGGCGGCTCCGTGTGTATTGTTTGACATTGATTATCGTACATCAATATGCAAATCGATATTGATGTTCAATGTATCTGTATTATTACTCATTGGACATTGTGATAGATGTTAAGTGGTATAAAACGTTTTATACCTTACTCTATAAACAATTATATCGTGCATATATACTATATGATATTATCATTACTTATGACATCACGTTTCTCTCCGTAACTGAACTCCTTTTATTCTATCTTCCCTTCCACTTTCTTTTATTTTATTCTCCCTCTCTCTCCCCCACTCTCCCTTTCACCTCTCTCTCTCTATTTCCACATACAGTAGTTCCTGTATTTGTATATTTGAGCAACCCACCTTACTTTTTAGGACATTTAAATTCACTTATGTATTATTTGATAGAAGCTATATACACAAACTAATGTGTTTGTTTTCACGAAATTATGAATATCGATTATCAATCGATCAGAGTCAAATATATTGACTTGTTCATAGTAATTGAGAAAAAAAAAACAGTATGAAAAAGGGAAACACATAATGACAGCAAATCACAAATGACGTCACATGCATAATTCGGTTACAATCATTACCAGCAAATAATATATAAACCCTATTATTTGCTGGTATGGTAACCGACTACTGTCGATTTGTTTGCTGTTGGGCAGTTTGCACAGATGTTCACGATTCATTTCATTCTCCTTCTTTCATGTATCAATCGGGTAATCTCTATGGTACCCTTTTATCCCCTGGGCATTAACTCTAAAGCTAAGTATTAAAGTAACATGCAATATAATTATATTTTTTTATGTAGCGCTAACATATAGCAACATGGGCTGAAATGGTATCCAGGTAGAAAAGATGATGCACAAGATAATTGTGTCCCTTTGTAATGTACCTTCAACGATAATAATACGCCTTTGAATTGTGTAGTGCTCCTGCAACGATAGACGCAGCACTAAAAATACTGTACATTATTACCATATTATCATATGTTTTTTTAATGAGGCTGCAACACTGAGGCTATAGAAAATAGAGGTGTGTGCTTTTATAATGCAATACATGCATTCATAGATAGATAGATAGATATGATAGATGTAATTGTTTATTTCAGTAAAAAAATCATTCATATGTTACAAACATTGCAAAATACATACAACGGCAGCCCGAATGCTGAAATGTTGATGTTTACATTGAAATTAATACATTTAAAGACGTAAATAAGTTCATTAATAATATTCAAATTCACATGAGGTACAGTAGAAACAAATATGTAGTCAAAACAGAGATATAAACTTTTTTTTTAAATTGCACATTTTTGTATACACACTTAGACAAATTGGGTCAAATCTGCACCCTTTTTTGCCACACTGGCAGCACCTGTATAGGCGCACATTTGCACCTTTATATTAACAAAAGAAGAAGGAACCTTCGTGTTAAAGGTGCATCGTTGCATCTTTTGGGTGCAACGTAGCACCCTAACATGCCACTCTGACCACTGTGAGTTTAACGTTGCACCTTTAATCTAAAGTACCCTACCTACAGAATAATGATGTAAAGTTCTACATTTAAATGAGCTGTCAGCTGTGCAAATGAATTTCACCTTTAATAGGTTTAACGTCGCGCCTTTGTTTAAAGGTGCGAAGAAATAAAGTGCAACCATTTTTTACTACATTTTTTTTTTCACTTCAAATTTTGCTTATCCATTGATATCTGTCTCAGCGATCAGAAAAATAAAAAATAATTGTTTTAAATACACGCGAAGTGAACAAGGATTAACTTTGCACCTATATCGGTGCAAACCGTTGCCACACTGGGATCACCTTAAAATGTGCAACTGTACACCTTCTGGCAAATCGGTATAGCTGCACCAAATGATTTGAAGGTTTAAATTTGCATCGTCAAGGTGCAATTTAGAACTGTAAAATGTGCAGAGTTGCACCTTTATGACGCAATAAAGGTGAAAACTTGCAATTTGCATCTTTACACCTTCACCTAAACGTGCAATTATGCACCTATGAGCAGCCTATGTGTAAAGTGGTTTGCACCTTTTTCAAAGGTGCAAAATTGACCCTTTGTTCTTAGTGTGTAGATAACAAAGAAAATGCATGCACAACTGTGGTTTAATTTAAATCAAAGTGCGTATACATGTACATGGGAAGTAAAACATTAATTGGCAGTTAAACAGATTAATGAGATATGGTATTGAACTATTCCTAAATCTATGTTTTACATTTAAAATGATTGAACTTTGGTATATATCTCAAAGAAATATTAACATATTTTTGTTTGGGAAGCCAATCTTTACATTGTGGGTTATTAGAAAGTGATTTGGCAAATTCAATACAAAGTTTTTCTCTTCTAGTTTCAAGACGTTCAAGCTTACATTCAATAATTGCATTTTCATAACTTATATAATCTTTCCCTAAAATTATTCTACAAACCCTTCTTTGAACTCTATAAGAAATGCAATATAGATGAAGAATGGCCTTTAATTGATATTTGACCATTTATGGACAAGAGTTTGCTGCTCAAATATTTGTATTATAAGCTTTCCTTTACAGCAGCTGCTATTTCATGTGGGAAATGATTTGTTCGTTTTCATTCACATGTATATTTATATAAAATTACACTAACAGATAACTTGCCTGAATACTTTGATGGATAGGAAAGTTCTCGGATGTATGATGTATGCTGAATTAAAACAAATGGCCAGTATAGGACATTGACGTCTGTGGGTCGCCTTTGCCTCAGGATCTCTGATGAGCTTTCCCAGGTCCCGTATTTCCTGATCTTTCTACATGATTGTGCTTCCATTGTATTATATTGTGCGGGTCTGAACTACAAATGACCAGGTATAATAATAAGCGATTCGAGGCTGTTCTGCATATATTATCATTATTATATGTATTTTATTTCACATGTATTTTTATGATTTGTTTTGTAAAACCCTGCCAGCCACGGAAACAGTACTAAGAAAAGTAAACCTACAGACGTGCCCCAGACGTGCTTTCAAATGTATCACGTGTTAATATAGTATTATGAATAGCACTCTCCCCATGGTGGACAAGATAATGTTGTGAATTTGAACTGTACCTAATCTGCACAAATATAATAAAGTGGATTTGAATAAAATAGTATGTTCCTATATAGACGCCGTATTATAAATTCTGTACAATATTATATATTTTCTTAATAGACTATTTGTATTATAAAACGTTTTATACCTTACTCTATAAACAATTATATCGTGCATAACTATATGATATTATCATTACTTATGACATCACGTTTCTCTCCGTAACTGAACTCCTTTTATTCTATCTTCCCTTCCACTTTCTTTTATTTTATTCTCCCTCTCTCTCCCCCACTCTCCCTTTCACCTCTCTCTCTCTATTTCCACATACAGTAGTTCCTGTATTTGTATATTTGAGCAACCCACCTTACTTTTTAGGACATTTAAATTCACTTATGTATTATTTGATAGAAGCTATATACACAAACTAATGTGTTTGTTTTCACGAAATTATGAATATCGATTATCAATCGATCAGAGTCAAATATATTGACTTGGTCATAGTAATTGAGAAGAAAAAAACAGTATGAAAAAGGGAAACACATAATGACAGCAAATCACAAATGACGTCACATGCATTCGGTTACCACCATTACCAGCAAATAATATATAAACATATTACCGTATTTGCTGGTAGTGGTAACCGACTACTGTCGATTTGTTTGCTGTTGGGCAGTTTGCACAGATGTTCACGATTCATTTAATTCTCCTTCAATCGGGTGATCTGTATGTTACCCTTTTATCCCCTGCGCATTAACTCTAAAGCTAAGTATGAAAGTAACATGCAATATAATTTTATTTTTTTATGTAGCGCTAACATATAGCAACATGGGCTGAAATGCTATCCAGGTAGAAAAGATGATGCACAAGATATTTGTGTCCGTTTGTAATGTGTTTGTAATGTATCCTCAACGATAATAATACGCCTTTGAATTGTGTGGTGCTCCTGCAACGATAGACGCAGCACTAAAAATACTGTACATTATTACCGTATTATCATATGTTTTTTAATGAGGCTGCAACTCTGAGGCTATAGAAACTAGAGGTGTGTGCTTTTATAATGCAATACATGCATTCATAGATAGATATGATAGATGTAATTGTTTAATTCAGTAAAAAAATCATTCAAATGTTACAAACATTGCAAAATACATACAACGTCAGCCCGAATGCTGAAATGTTGATGTTTACATTGAAATTAATACATTTAAAGACGTAAATAAGTTCATTCATGATATTCAAATTCACATGAGGTACAGTAGAAACAAATATATAGTCAAAACAGAGATATAAACTTTTTTTTTAAATTGCACATTTTTGTATACACACTTAGACAAATTGGGTCAAATCTGCACCCTTTTTTGCCACACTGGCAGCACCTGTATAGGCGCACATTTGCACCTTTATATTAACAAAAAAAGTAGCACCTTCGGGTTAAATGTATATCGTTGCATCTTTTGGGTGCAACGTAGAACCCTAACATGCCACTCTGACCACTGTGAGTTTAACGTTGCACCTTTAATCTAAAGTACCCTACCTACAGAATAATGATGTAAAGTTCTACATTTAAATGAGCTGTCAGCTGTGCAAATGAATTTCACCTTTAATAGGTTTAACGTCGCGCCTTTGTTTAAAGGTGCGAAGAAATAAAGTGCAACCATTTTTTACTACATTTATTTTTTGCACTTCAAATTTTGCTTATCCATTGATATCTGTCTCAGCGATCAGAAAAATAAAAAATAATTGTTTTAAATACACGCGAAGTGAACAAGGATTAACTTTGCACCTATATCGGTGCAAACCGTTGCCACACTGGGATCACCTTAAAATGTGCAACTGTACACCTTCTGGCAAATCGGTATAGCTGCACCAAATGATTTGAAGGTTTAAATTTGCATCGTCAAGGTGCAATTTAGAACTGTAAAATGTGCAGAGTTGCACCTTTATGACGCAATAAAGGTGAAAACTTGCAATTTGCATCTTTACACCTTCACCTAAACGTGCAATTATGCACCTATGAGCAGCCTATGTGTAAAGTGGTTTGCACCTTTTTCAAAGGTGCAAAATTGACCCTTTGTTCTTAGTGTGTAGATAACAAAGAAAATGCATGCACAACTGTGGTTTAATTTAAATCAAAGTGCGTATACATGTACATGGGAAGTAAAACATTAATTGGCAGTTAAACAGATTAATGAGATATGGTATTGAACTATTCCTAAATCTATGTTTTACATTTAAAATGATTGAACTTTGGTATATATCTCAAAGAAATATTAACATATTTTTGTTTGGGAAGCCAATCTTTACATTGTGGGTTATTAGAAAGTGATTTGGCAAATTCAATACAAAGTTTTTCTCTTCTAGTTTCAAGACGTTCAAGCTTACATTCAATAATTGCATTTTCATAACTTATATAATCTTTCCCTAAAATTATTCTACAAACCCTTCTTTGAACTCTATAAGAAATGCAATATAGATGAAGAATGGCCTTTAATTGATATTTGACCATTTATGGACAAGAGTTTGCTGCTCAAATATTTGTATTATAAGCTTTCCTTTACAGCAGCTGCTATTTCATGTGGGAAATGATTTGTTCGTTTTCATTCACATGTATATTTATATAAAATTACACTAACAGATAACTTGCCTGAATACTTTGATGGATAGGAAAGTTCTCGGATGTATGATGTATGCTGAATTAAAACAAATGGCCAGTATAGGACATTGACGTCTGTGGGTCGCCTTTGCCTCAGGATCTCTGATGAGCTTTCCCAGGTCCCGTATTTCCTGATCTTTCTACATGATTGTGCTTCCATTGTATTATATTGTGCGGGTCTGAACTACAAATGACCAGGTATAATAATAAGCGATTCGAGGCTGTTCTGCATATATTATCATTATTATATGTATTTTATTTCACATGTATTTTTATGATTTGTTTTGTAAAACCCTGCCAGCCACGGAAACAGTACTAAGAAAAGTAAACCTACAGACGTGCCCCAGACGTGCTTTCAAATGTATCACGTGTTAATATAGTATTATGAATAGCACTCTCCCCATGGTGGACAAGATAATGTTGTGAATTTGAACTGTACCTAATCTGCACAAATATAATAAAGTGGATTTGAATAAAATAGTATGTTCCTATATAGACGCCGTATTATAAATTCTGTACAATATTATATATTTTCTTAATAGACTATTTGTATTATAAAACGTTTTATACCTTACTCTATAAACAATTATATCGTGCATAACTATATGATATTATCATTACTTATGACATCACGTTTCTCTCCGTAACTGAACTCCTTTTATTCTATCTTCCCTTCCACTTTCTTTTATTTTATTCTCCCTCTCTCTCCCCCACTCTCCCTTTCACCTCTCTCTCTCTATTTCCACATACAGTAGTTCCTGTATTTGTATATTTGAGCAACCCACCTTACTTTTTAGGACATTTAAATTCACTTATGTATTATTTGATAGAAGCTATATACACAAACTAATGTGTTTGTTTTCACGAAATTATGAATATCGATTATCAATCGATCAGAGTCAAATATATTGACTTGGTCATAGTAATTGAGAAGAAAAAAACAGTATGAAAAAGGGAAACACATAATGACAGCAAATCACAAATGACGTCACATGCATTCGGTTACCACCATTACCAGCAAATAATATATAAACATATTACCGTATTTGCTGGTAGTGGTAACCGACTACTGTCGATTTGTTTGCTGTTGGGCAGTTTGCACAGATGTTCACGATTCATTTAATTCTCCTTCAATCGGGTGATCTGTATGTTACCCTTTTATCCCCTGCGCATTAACTCTAAAGCTAAGTATGAAAGTAACATGCAATATAATTTTATTTTTTTATGTAGCGCTAACATATAGCAACATGGGCTGAAATGCTATCCAGGTAGAAAAGATGATGCACAAGATATTTGTGTCCGTTTGTAATGTGTTTGTAATGTATCCTCAACGATAATAATACGCCTTTGAATTGTGTGGTGCTCCTGCAACGATAGACGCAGCACTAAAAATACTGTACATTATTACCGTATTATCATATGTTTTTTAATGAGGCTGCAACTCTGAGGCTATAGAAACTAGAGGTGTGTGCTTTTATAATGCAATACATGCATTCATAGATAGATATGATAGATGTAATTGTTTAATTCAGTAAAAAAATCATTCAAATGTTACAAACATTGCAAAATACATACAACGTCAGCCCGAATGCTGAAATGTTGATGTTTACATTGAAATTAATACATTTAAAGACGTAAATAAGTTCATTCATGATATTCAAATTCACATGAGGTACAGTAGAAACAAATATATAGTCAAAACAGAGATATAAACTTTTTTTTTAAATTGCACATTTTTGTATACACACTTAGACAAATTGGGTCAAATCTGCACCCTTTTTTGCCACACTGGCAGCACCTGTATAGGCGCACATTTGCACCTTTATATTAACAAAAAAAGTAGCACCTTCGGGTTAAATGTATATCGTTGCATCTTTTGGGTGCAACGTAGAACCCTAACATGCCACTCTGACCACTGTGAGTTTAACGTTGCACCTTTAATCTAAAGTACCCTACCTACAGAATAATGATGTAAAGTTCTACATTTAAATGAGCTGTCAGCTGTGCAAATGAATTTCACCTTTAATAGGTTTAACGTCGCGCCTTTGTTTAAAGGTGCGAAGAAATAAAGTGCAACCATTTTTTACTACATTTATTTTTTGCACTTCAAATTTTGCTTATCCATTGATATCTGTCTCAGCGATCAGAAAAATAAAAAATAATTGTTTTAAATACACGCGAAGTGAACAAGGATTAACTTTGCACCTATATCGGTGCAAACCGTTGCCACACTGGGATCACCTTAAAATGTGCAACTGTACACCTTCTGGCAAATCGGTATAGCTGCACCAAATGATTTGAAGGTTTAAATTTGCATCGTCAAGGTGCAATTTAGAACTGTAAAATGTGCAGAGTTGCACCTTTATGACGCAATAAAGGTGAAAACTTGCAATTTGCATCTTTACACCTTCACCTAAACGTGCAATTATGCACCTATGAGCAGCCTATGTGTAAAGTGGTTTGCACCTTTTTCAAAGGTGCAAAATTGACCCTTTGTTCTTAGTGTGTAGATAACAAAGAAAATGCATGCACAACTGTGGTTTAATTTAAATCAAAGTGCGTATACATGTACATGGGAAGTAAAACATTAATTGGCAGTTAAACAGATTAATGAGATATGGTATTGAACTATTCCTAAATCTATGTTTTACATTTAAAATGATTGAACTTTGGTATATATCTCAAAGAAATATTAACATATTTTTGTTTGGGAAGCCAATCTTTACATTGTGGGTTATTAGAAAGTGATTTGGCAAATTCAATACAAAGTTTTTCTCTTCTAGTTTCAAGACGTTCAAGCTTACATTCAATAATTGCATTTTCATAACTTATATAATCTTTCCCTAAAATTATTCTACAAACCCTTCTTTGAACTCTATAAGAAATGCAATATAGATGAAGAATGGCCTTTAATTGATATTTGACCATTTATGGACAAGAGTTTGCTGCTCAAATATTTGTATTATAAGCTTTCCTTTACAGCAGCTGCTATTTCATGTGGGAAATGATTTGTTCGTTTTCATTCACATGTATATTTATATAAAATTACACTAACAGATAACTTGCCTGAATACTTTGATGGATAGGAAAGTTCTCGGATGTATGATGTATGCTGAATTAAAACAAATGGCCAGTATAGGACATTGACGTCTGTGGGTCGCCTTTGCCTCAGGATCTCTGATGAGCTTTCCCAGGTCCCGTATTTCCTGATCTTTCTACATGATTGTGCTTCCATTGTATTATATTGTGCGGGTCTGAACTACAAATGACCAGGTATAATAATAAGCGCTTCGAGGCTGTTCTGCATATATTATCATTATTATATGTATTTTATTTCACATGTATTTTTATGATTTGTTTTGTAAAACCCTGCCAGCCACGGAAACAGTACTAAAAAAGTAAACCTACAGACGTGCCCAAGACGTGCTTTCAAATATATCAAGTGTTAAAAATTTTAGTATTATGAATAGCACTCTCCCCATGGCCGGTGGACAAGATAATGTTGTGAATTTGAACTGTACCTAATCTGCACAAGTATAATAAAGTGTATTTGAATAAAATAATATGTTCCTATATAGACGCCGACGCCGTATTATAAATTCTGTACAATATTATATATGTTCTTAATAGACTGAGGAAAGAACAGGACTATTTGTATTTATTGTATTATTATACATACGTGAGCTCAAATGCAATATATGAAGAAGGGCCTAGACAAGTTATGTACACGTTTGCTGCTCAAGTATTTGCATTATATGCTTTTTTACAGCTACTTCAAGTGGGAAATATTTTGTGCATGTTTGTTCGTTTTCATTCACATGCACATTTATATAAAATTGCACCAACATATAATTTGCATGAAGAAATTGTTGGATAGGAAAGTTATTGGATGTATTATCAAACTTCTGCTGAATTAATACAAATGGGCAGTATGGGACATTGAAATTGTTTTCAATTTGTGCACTCATTGTATCCTATTGTACGAATAACTCATTTTCGGGTCGCCTTTGCCTCAAGATCTCTCCTGATCTTTCTATTATTGGACTAACTAAATGTATTAAGCATATTTATTTCATCACGACCATTATGTTGTTGTACAATGATTGTATTATATGCATGCTATTTGATACATATTTGTATGATATTGTTTTGTAAATAACACTGTGTTCAATCATAATCATATGTACGACACTGAATTTCTACAGTAGATAGACAATTGTAAATGTTTATTTTATTCATATAATATTTTTATTGTACTTGGTTATCGATTTCAATCATCTCTCCAATGTATATACTGTAACCATGTTTAAACTAGATGTTGAAGTGAAATGTTGTATTGGTCCGAGTCAACACTTTAAAGGTTAAAAATTGTTCTAAATCAATGTTACCAGAAGTAGTTTGATATTCCACATTAATCAATAAAGTATATTAATAACAATATCAAGAGACAAGTCAGCTCTTACAAGTTTCCTTTACAATTACATAAGAAGTATATATATAATACGTTTGCTACGTATGTAGCCTAAGGAATCAATTATTTCACAGTACACAGTGGCGTAGTGTGGTCGTACTGATTGGTGGCATACAAATTATTGGGGGGAGGCACGTGAATGATTGGGGCTATTACCTTTTGTGTTTCTTAATTTTGACACAGTTTTGCTTTTATATTTTGTATTGGTTTGTTTCTGTCGGGGCTTGCACGTGTGATATGTTGCTGACAGAATATATTCCTAACCAGGTTACATGTAGTAATACTATTCTTGCCGTTATCATGATACAGTAATTACAATCGACGATATTTGAAATTCCGTCGAAGTTCACATATTTCCCCAGATTTATCCAGCTTCTTGCCCTATAATATTATATGTCATCAGAATCTGTCATGAAATGTATGTTTAGTTTTGTTTGAGAGTCAGTTTGGAGCCTAGCTTTCAATCTTAGCAGAATCTTTGTCTGGGGAAGAAAAGTGATTTTCTGAGCCCGATGGAAATTCTGCTAGATCTAAAAATATGCTCCAAACTGACTAATTTGTATTACACTTGCGATTTTGTAGTAGATCAGCGGTTTTCAGCATTATTTTTCTTCATTTAGATGTGCTTAATACACATAAATAGTGAACATATTTATGTTTCTGCTTCTTAGAACTTGCCCATCAGTTTACATCCATATATTTATTTTGTGAATTGTGTTTCCACCTTATACATGTATCCGAATCACAGGCTGCATTAAAAACAAAACTAGAGTTAAAGGGATAGTTGAGTTTTGGTAGAGAGGGCGCTAGACTACTTATTTTTTTTGTGAGGTAATGAAAAACTGAGTGTAAAATTTGAAAGAGCATAATATTTAAACAATAAAATCATCTTTGTTTGATCAAAATCGGTACAGAGACGGCTAAAATATCCATAAATATAACAATTTGTAATAAAGCTGGGGCCCCAGGTTTATTAGAGAATTTTGAACCAGCCGTTAAAAATTCAAAAAAATGCTTCCTCTTTTCAAAAAGTTACAAAATAGGTATTTAAATAGTTGTTGGTTATTTCTCTATCTAGTCACTATTTCAACAAAACATCACATGCACAATATTTTATTCAAAATGGTTGAAACCGATGAGTGTTTAGAGAGCGCCCTCTTACGTTTTAACGGCTCTTTTTGAATGATAACATGATCTTTACTACGTCATTTGTAATTTTGTGTTCCTTTCTAGTTATAACTATTAGTTTGTAATGTAATGATGCAGGTTTTGGTTACTAAAATTCAGTTTCACCAAAACTGTACTCTCATTACCAGAACTCAACTATCCCTTTAAAGTACATGTATTTGAAGGCAATATAATTTAATAAATATTAAACTACAATGGATAATAACATACGGTGTGCTATAAAAAAAAAAACTAGACACTTTTGATTGTAAATAATTCAAGAAGTATACATGTGCATGGTAAGTAGGGTATTCAATACGGAAGCTCGCTGTTGCGAAACTGTGATTGAGTAGCGAAGCATATTAAAGCCATCACACTTGAAGACATGTGTACTCCATGGTATTAACTGAACTGCTGTGTGTTGACAAGGATGCATGTTAGCATCACAACAAATTGTTTCTATTAATAGACTAGAGATCAATAAATCAGATGCAACCATGCCATGGCTGACTTTTTTCAAAACGCTCTGATTTCAAGGCACAACTGAGTCACTATTCATGCGTTTTCAATTGAATTCTTCTCATTCATGGCCAACTCATTCAAGTCGCATTACATCCTCCACACAATGGTACAAGATACCGACAACAAATCAGAAGGTTTTGAAATGGGTCACTTTTGAGGCCCCCCACATTCATCTCCCTGCAGCCGCCCTTTACAAAAATCATTATAAATTTCACATTTTCATACAGAAGAGTTGTTGGGCTTTCCGTTGATATCAATTTGAATCATGAATATTTCATTTGAAATGCTAAAAAATCCTCCCAAAAGCTCGAAAAAAATGCAACGCTCTGATTTTTTGTCAACTCCATATTTTTTGTCTGATTTCACACTCGACCCATCTCCATATTCCGATTTGCTGCGCACAACCCATTTGCCTAATCATTACGATCAATATGCCATCGTAATGAAAAGATAATTTCCATTAAAATGGTATCAAATTCCAATGATTTTGATGAATGGAAAGGGTGGCAGTATTCAATAGAAAGTGAACTTTCAAAAAACTGGTCAGCACAGTCATGCACTCGTAAATTAAATGCATTGAGCCATTTTGCGACATTTCACTTCCTGCCTCCCCCTATTCTCTGGGCTACTGCAATCGCCCCAATTGCATAATCACTACACATAATGCACCGTTTGAAAGGTATATAATCAGGCTTTATTGTGACACCAATTTCGAATATGCTTATTAAAAAATACGAGAGATATGATCGATCAAACTTGAGTTTCCGAACTTTTTTTGAGGGGTTTAGAATAAGAATCGACGCCATATTTTGGGGGATTTCTTTACAAACAAAAGTGACGAGTTTTATTTAACACCCACAATGATGGTAATGATAATTGTATCCCCCGAACCACTTCGGGGGATACTATGGATTTGGCCTCGTCGCGCCGCCGCCGCCGCCGCCGCCGCCGCGTCCGCCGCAGAGATTTTCTTGTGAACGCTCTACAGGTCCGAGTTCTTGTCCGATCATTTTCTAATTTGGTATGAAGGTGTATTAAGGAAAGAGGATGAAGCCTATTGATTTTGGTGTGGGGCGGAGTCCTGGTTGCCATGGTAACCATGATATAAAGAAATAGTTAAGATTACCTTGTGAACGCTCTACAGGTCCGAGTTCTTGTCCGATCATTTTTTAATTTGGTATGAAGGTGTATTAAGGAAAGAGGATGAAGCCTATTGATTTTGGTGTGGGGCGGAGTCCTGGTTGCCATGGTACCCATGATATAAAGAAATAGTTAAGATTACCTTGTGAACGCTCTACAGGTCCGAGTTCTTGTCCGATCATTTAAATTAAATGCATTGAGCCATTTTGCGACATTTCACTTCCTGCCTCCCCCTATTCTCTGGGCTACTGCAATCGCCCCAATTGCATAATCACTACACATAATGCACCGTTTGAAAGGTATATAATCAGGCTTTATTGTGACACCAATTTCGAATATGCTTATTAAAAAATACGAGAGATATGATCGATCAAACTTGAGTTTCCGAACTTTTTTTGAGGGGTTTAGAATAAGAATCGACGCCATATTTTGGGGGATTTCTTTACAAACAAAAGTGACGAGTTTTATTTAACACCCACAATGATGGTAATGATAATTGTATCCCCCGAACCACTTCGGGGGATACTATGGATTTGGCCTCGTCGCGCCGCCGCCGCCGCCGCCGCCGCCGCGTCCGCCGCGTCCGCCGCAGAGATTTTCTTGTGAACGCTCTACAGGTCCGAGTTCTTGTCCGATCATTTTCTAATTTGGTATGAAGGTGTATTAAGGAAAGAGGATGAAGCCTATTGATTTTGGTGTGGGGCGGAGTCCTGGTTGCCATGGTAACCATGATATAAAGAAATAGTTAAGATTACCTTGTGAACGCTCTACAGGTCCGAGTTCTTGTCCGATCATTTTTTAATTTGGTATGAAGGTGTATTAAGGAAAGAGGATGAAGCCTATTGATTTTGGTGTGGGGCGGAGTCCTGGTTGCCATGGTACCCATGATATAAAGAAATAGTTAAGATTACCTTGTGAACGCTCTACAGGTCCGAGTTCTTGTCCGATCATTTTCTAATTTGGTATGAAGGTGTATTAAGGAAAGAGGATGAAGCCTATTGATTTTGGTGTGGGGCGGAGTCCTGGTTGCCATGGTAACCATGATATAAAGAAATAGTTAAGATTACCTTGTGAACGCTCTACAGGTCCGAGTTCTTGTCCGATCATTTTCTAATTTGGTATGAAGGTGTATTAAGGAAAGAGGATGAAGCCTATTGATTTTGGTGTGGGGCGGAGCCCTGGTTGCCATGGTAACCATGATATAAAGAAATAGTTAAGATTACCTTGTGAACGCTCTACAGGTCCGAGTTCTTGTCCGATCATTTTCTAATTTGGTATGAAGGTGTATTAAGGAAAGAGGATGAAGCCTATTGATTTTGGTGTGGGGCGCGGTCCTGGTTGCCATGGTAACCATGATATAAATAAATAGTTAATATTACCTTGTGAACGCTCTACAGGTCCGAGTTCTTGTCTGATCATTTTCTAATTTGGTATGAAGGTGTCTTAAGGAAAGAGGATGAAGCCTTTAGATTTTGGTGTGGGGCGGAGTCCTGGTTGCCATGGTAACCATGATATAAAGAAATAGTTAAGATTACCTTGTGAACGCTCTACAGGTCCGAGTTCTTGTCCGATCATTTTCTAATTTGGTATGAAGGTGTCTTAAGGAAAGAGGATGAAGCCTATTGATTTTGGTGTGGGGCGGAGTCCTGGTTGCCATGGTAACCATGATATAAAGAAATAGTTAAGATTACCTTGTGAACGCTCTACAGGTCCGAGTTCTTGTCCGATCATTTTCTAATTTGGTATGAAGGTGTATTAAGGAAAGAGGATGAAGCCTTTTGATTTTGGTGTGGGGCGGAGTCCTGGTTGCCATGGTAACCATGATATAAAGAAATAGTTAAGATTACCTTGTGAACGCTCTATAGATCCGAGTTCTTGTCTGATCATTTTCTAATTTGGTATGAAGGTGTATTAAGGAAAGAGGATGAAGCCTATTGATTTTGGTGTGGGGCGGAGTCCTGGTTGCCATGGTAACCATGATAACCATGATATAAAGAAATAGTTAAGATTACCATGTGAACGCTCTACAGGTCCGAGTTCTTGTCCGATCATTTTCTTATTTGGTATGAAGGTGTATTAAGGAAAGAGGATGAAGCCTATTGATTTTGGTGTGGGGCGGATTCATGGTTGCCATGGTAACCATGATATAAAGAAATAGTTAAGATTACCTTGTGACCGCTCTACAGGTCCGAGTTCTTGTCCGATTATTTTCTTATTTGGTATGAAGTAGGCTTGGGCGGTTCTGCCCCAGCTTGGAGTCGATTCTGATTCCATACCCATGTCTCGGTTCCGAGAAGAATCGGTTCTGAGATCGTATAGCGTACATGTACACATAACTCATACAATCACACAATCAGCTCTGTGTATGTGAGAAGGTAACTCGCCGGATCGCCTACCGCGCTGGCGATCCAGTTCTAACAAAAATTGTTAAAATGCAGTGCGTTTGTAATCGAGGTAAATCTGAACAGTTTGATATCATTTTTCCGTAGAAATCATTTTAGAAATGCAAACAAGTAATTGATTTAGGAATCTGGTTTATTTAAGAGGATTTGGGGCCACAAATGCACTGCATTTTAACCATTTTTTTTTAGAACTGGATCGCTTGAATTGCGAATTGCATGCATGCGTACGTATATGCGCTGTACACGTACGAACGCCAGCGTTGTTTTCTTGAAATAAATAAGACGGGACCGGTGCGGGAGAGACCGGGAGAGACTGTGTCTGTGTGAGACACGGCAGTTCCATGCGTTTGCGCGAAATAGTTTGATTCTATTCTGATTAGAACCGAGGAGAGTCGGCATAAGAGATCGACTCTCTTGAAACCGACTCGTTCTTGCGCGCGATCTCCCTTCCCCGCGAGTCGATTATTCACAGAATCGGTACAGTTTTGCACGTGTACCAGTAGTATCGATTACTCGGTTCTGCGCTATTCAGGAGTCGACCGTTGATTCCTATTTCTGGAATCGGGTAGAATCGAGTAATCGGTTCTGACGCCCAAGCCTAGTATGAAGGTGTATTAAGGAAACAGGATGAAGCCTATTGATTTTGGTGTTGGGTGGAGTCACGGTTGCCATGGTAATGCTAAGATTACCTTGTGAACGCTCTACAGGTCCAAGTTCTTGTCCGATCATTTTCTTATTTGGTATAAAGGTGTATTAAGGAAAGAGGATGGAGCCTATTGATTTTGGTGTGGGGCGGATTCACGGTTGCCATGGTAACAGTGATATAAAAAAATAGTAAAGATTACTTTGTGAACACTCTACAGGTTCAAGTTTTTGTTCGATCATTTTTTAATGAAGGTGTATTAAAGGAGAAAATCAAAGAAAACCCCTAAATATGACGATATTCATATCTACAGAAAGCTTATAAGCCATATAATGAGCTTGACTGACATTCAAACAATATAACGCGTCCATAAAAGCGAAATTAGGGTGAAAATATCACCCTATTCCCAGGGACAAATTCGCTCAATCGCTACACGAAACGGCCTTTAGCTGTGACGTAAGAACCGGGCTTGAAGCCCAGGCGGCTGCCGCGGTTGTATGTAGATAAGCGTATAACATACCAGGCTGGAAAGACAAGCTTCAACTTATGTGCTATTTTTCCCTTACCAAGAATAAATTATAATACTACATTGTTTGTAATTTGCTTCTCATTTATATTTTCATCATGATATTCCAACAAATGTATTGTTTGTGACAAAAAAAGTTGAAAAAAGGTGAAAAAAGAAGGGGAAACTATACGACTGTGTCGTGCAGTATAGGCCTGCACAGATTTTTTACCAACATGTAGTTTCACTTTGACATATCAGACGGAGAATTTACCACCCTCCATTATGGAAACAAACAGTTAATAATCATTATGAATCAAATGAAAAAGAAAAAAAACGAAGAATAGTTATTACTTTAGTCGATCTATCATGGCTAGTTTCATGGTTTAGCTTGAAAAGTCGAGTGAATTAGATTCGCGATCTCCTGTGTTGTTACGATTCATCCGCGATTTCTCTGAACATTGGCAGCCGCATTACCTATACGGCTGATAGAGCTGGCGGATTTACATTTCCTGCGCGCGCATCAAAACAAACGAGTGCACGTGTTAGCTAGCTAGCTTGCTCCTCCACGGATACTTCGAAGTCCATTAAGGCTGTTTTGTTGAAATTCTTCATCCATGTTGAACTGTCAGATGTAATTCTAGAGCGAGATCGTGATCGTGTGGACTGTAGAAAGCTTCGAATATAGCGCATACGTTGGAACTACTTTTAGTTCAATAACATACACAATATGCATAGTATACGGCCGGGTATACGATCGTGCGCTTGCATGTATTTCTCGATGGACGAAACTTTTACGAAACGAAACAAAACCAAAACAAAACGGTAAGAAAGATACTATTCTACCAGTTATTGACATATTGAAATGGATAAGAAATATTATATATTGTTATAACAAAGGCAATTCTAGCTCGGAACATGATTCTACGAGGTAATTTTCTTTTGAAACACAGCTATAATAGATTTGTTTTTCATACTATCTCCGTGTACATAATGAACAACAATTCGGCAAAATGGATTGAGTTGTAAACAGTTATTTTACGGAGATTGACACTTTTTCAATGCCAATAATGACATGAATATTGACATTAGGATATGTTTCAGGACATGAGAGGACAACTGTGTGTCAGATATTGATTATTCAGGCAATATTCAATCGTTTTGAGAGAGTAGAACTGCGTCCACTCTATGAACAATTGCGTGTAGATCGCCGTTCGAGCTAGAGCTGTCGGGAGCGCAAAGCCCGGCTCTTACGTCACGCACAGAGCCACTTTGCTGTGCCGATTTCATGGTAAAGGGGAGGGTCAATTCACTAAAATTTCATTTTCATAAAACATGAAACTGAACACTTTCAGGACTTGTTAACTGCACAAATTGCTTTAATAACTCATTATATCATAAAATAAACCATAATAACTTGATTCTATTCCCTTTGAATTTCTACTTTAAGGAAAAGGTATGAAGCCTATTTTGGCGTGGGTTTTTTTTTAGTTTCATATTTGTTTCTACTTGCCTGTTTCAAGTGTTAAAATAAAAAAGAGGCCCAAAGTTAGAGCCTATTGGCACCCGTCATATACTTCACAGCAATATATTTCTATCTCTGCTATTTTTAACTTCCAATGTTATTCAGAGTTTGGAATACTGCAAAACAACCATCGAAAATAATTCGAAGCAAATATTTATAAATTATTCTTGTATAAAATTCAAGGTTTCAAAGAAAACAAATCTGCAGTGAGTATATGAATTGTGATCCGCGTCCACGACGTGGGTGCCGGTAACATTTTGCACTTACATGAATTAGTACTCACTACTGTACATAAACTGAGTGCAAAGTGGCTGAAGGATCACAGTGTTTTGTGTTCTCTTCAATTTTAGGCATGCTTCTTTGCATTTAATTGCATTACGGTCAAATATTTTTCAAAACTAACTCTTCTTCCCACAAATTATGTTGTGTTATTTCTCTTTCTCAATATAGGCCTTGCCCAAAGGCTACTGCCAGCCTAGTAGAACAACGTACACCACCAAACTTGTTCAGTTCACAATATTACAACCCACAAAAGTGCAATGCAATTGGTTCGGGGGATACATGTGCTCGGCTGCGCGACCCGCCGAGCGCGCAATTTCTAGTTATAATGATGATAATAATTATGATCATGATCATGATGAAGATGATGTTCTTGATGATGATGATGATGAAGATGATCTTGATGATGATGATGATGATGATGATGAAGATGATCTTGATGATGATGATGATGGTGAAAATGATCTTGATGATGAAGATGATGATGAAGATGATCTTGATGATGATGATGATGATCTTGATGATGATGATGATGATGATGATGATGATGATGAAAATGATCTTGATGATGATGATGAGGAAGATGATCTTGATGATGATGAAGATGATGATGATGATCTTGATGAAGAAGATGATCTTGATGATGGTGATGATGGTGAAAATGATCTTGATGATGATGATGATGAAGATTATCTTGATGATGATGATGATGATGAAGATTATCTTGATGATGATGATGATGAAGATGATCTTGAAGATGATGATGAAGATTATCTTGATGATGATGATGAAAATGATTTTGATGATGATGATAATCTTGATGATGATGATGATGACGACGATGGTGAGATGATGGTGGATGATGAAGATGATGTTGATTATGATAATCATGATGATGATGATGATGATGATCTTGTTGATAATGATGATACAAAATGGTTGTTCCTATGACGATTGAAAGGATGACCTTACAAATGATAAATGTAAAACGGAAGAAAAAAGAGGCATTGAAAAAAAAAACATTTCAAAAGTTACTGTTTTTTTCTTTACAAAAACTGTATTTTAGATGTAATTTAGATATTGACAAATCATGATCACTTTTTTGCTTTATAAGCATTGCATAATATACATTTAGAGTGATGTTCAAAATACAAAAAACAAGGCGACAGCCGTAAAGTGTCTCGCCCACTTGCGCGCAATAATGCAACATTGGACCTCATTTGACTTTTGACCTACTTATTTCATTTCAGTTTATTTACATTCTTCATAAAAACATCAACAGATACAATACATAAACTATTATAATGAGTTATACAAAATAAATGTCAAACAGAATCAAATAGCAAATTAAATCAATTGAGAATGTGGGTCCAACTTAGAAGTGCAGAAGCCCTATTTGGTGTTGACACCGATTAAGAAAGGAAAATATTATAATGCAAGAGGAAGTGTTTTTTAAATTAAACCAATAGACACTTTAAAATCAAATATACAACTATATATCCTATTCATACAAATACACACACTCAAGTATATACCCACGCAAACACACATACATGCCCTAACCATTTCATATCTATAAATTCTCTAACAAAGTTATTTTGAGTTTTCGTTTAAAAGTATTGAGAGTTGGACTTTTGCGTATTTCTAAAGTGAGGTCATTCCAAATTATAGGACCTTTATCAAATATAGAATGTTTAGAAACCATCATTCTAACTGTAGGTAAATGAAAGTTCGATGCAGATCTTGTATTATAATCATGATAATCCAAATTAAAAGAAAAGTAAAGAGCATAATCTAGCGGAATTTTGTTTCTAAAACACAAATACATACAAATTGCAATATTATAATTATTCAAACAACAAATATTGACTATTTTCAAATGTTCAAAGATTGGTTTTGTGTGGGCAAAGTATGAAGAGTGGGAAATGATTCTGACAGCCTTCTTTTGTAAAAAAAAAAAAAAACAATCTAGATACGTAATAATCATTAGAATTAGCCCAAGTTATGTTGATATAATTTAAGTGTGGAAGAATAATAGCATTATACAACAATTTTAAAATACTCTGGGGGAAAATTGTAGCTTGTTTATAACACCAATGCTTTTAGATACTATGTTACAGACGACACCAATGCGTTCATGCAACGACAATCCATTATCTATGGCCACTCCTAAGAATTTCAATCAAGAGACTCTCTCTATATCTTGATTACCTATTTTAACATTAAAATCATGTTCAACATTTCTTTTAGTGAAGACCATATAAACTAGGTTCCAAAAGAAACTTATCACTTTTTCAGATTGACACACATTAAAATCCAAAACATAAACATTAATCATAATTGGGCATAGATTAGCTATAATACTCCTTAGCAAGCTCATCTAAGAAAAATCATGTTTGCTTTAGTCAACAAAGAATAAAATTAGGTGAAATCGCAAGAAGTCATTTTTCAAAAATCACAGAAACTGCTCGCCTTCCAGGCACAGAGCTCGGTCCGGACAATAGCCAGTCTAGTGGTTACATAATCCGCTTTGAAGTTGAATGAATAACTATTGAAAGTTCTGAATAGACCACCTTTCGTGGAGGTTCGCAGCGGACAATTTCTGTGATTTTTTAAAAGTGACCTGTAGTGATTCAATCGCATTTTCTCTTTTTTGGCAAAAGCAAACTTTAAATTTTTAAGATATGCTTCATAAGGAGAATTATGGCTTATCTGTGTCAAAATTTGATTCAATTTGATGATACGGATTTTAGTGAGCGTCGCTCTGAAAAAGTGATAAGTTTCTTTTGGAACCCAGTTTATTTAGTTTTATTTACATTTAAGACCAATTTATTTACAAGCAACCGATCAAAAAGCTTCTCTAATTCTTGATTAAAATTTTCCATCAAAGTAGCCTATGTGGATCGTCATGTGTCATGAACACACTGGTGTCATCTGCAAACTGAATGAAATTTAAACGTTCAGAAATGTTACATAAATCATTCATATAGACTAAAAACAATAGTGGTCCCAGGAGAGAGCCCTGGGGCACTCCACATCTAATTTGTCTCATTTCTAATTTACTGTCATTAATCACAACATATTGTTTTCGATCCAACAAATAACTTATACACCAATCTACTAATACACCTCTAATTCCATATTTTCTTAATTTGTTTACTAAAATAGAATGATCAAGAGTGTCAAACGCCTTACTGAGGTCAAGGAACAGGCCCAACATAATTCTTTTATTATCAAAACTAAAATTTACTTTATGAATAAACTCAAGTAAAGCTGAAGATGTGGAGTGCCCCGATCTAAATCCATATTGATTCTGGAAAATAATATTACATTCATTCAAAAAACATATCAGTCGGTTATGAAAACATTTTTCTAAAATTTTCGAAAAAACAGGGAGCACTGAAATGGGCCTATAATTGCTGACATTATTTCTAATCCACCTTTATATACTGGAATTACTCTTGCAATTTTCATTCGGTCAGGAAATATGCCACTTTCTAAGGATAAATTAAAAATCTTACACAATGGAATACAAATAATATGACTGACACGTTTAACAAAAGAAATATGAATATCATCAAATCCAGAGCTTGAATGATTCTTAAGGTCACATACAATATCAATAATTTCTTTACATGTCACAGGTGGAAAAAATGCAGATTTATTATTATTTTCAATGTATTTCATGCAGTCTTCTTCAGTTGATTGCACATTACCCCTTAATGATATATTGGATGGTTTGGCTTACACGAAATTACTTTTAGTCTTCTTAGTATGGTTTGTAGTTATTATTGTTCAATATGTAGAGATAATGTATGTGGGATATGCATTCTGTTAGAAAATGGTAGAGAGTTCGTTATCTCAGTTGCACGCTGGTCCACTGTATGAGAAACTAAACCCTTCGACTCTCAGTATTGCATATTTGTAGTAGTGTATGTACATAGTGCGATGGTCAACTAGCCTTTAGCCAGCTTCGACTGACTTTCCCGTCTATGTTTTTATATCCTCTCTCTCGTCTCGCTTCGCTCTCGCTATCTCTTATCTATGTATCTGGTCCCGGCATGGGCCGTGGTAGCCATTTGTAGAGACTACAGTTATTTGCCTGGTTTTGGCACGGGGGATTGATTGTTGGAATTATTTACGAGAGGATAAAGAAATGATAATGATTATGAGGCATGAGGTTAAATTGGGTTTAAATTAGTTACTATGCGTGTAGTTATGATATTTAACTCATGATTGATAGTATTGTTTCGTTATGTTAAATAATTGATTTGGAAATGATTGCATTGATGATTTGTTTGTTTTGAGATGTTAATAAAGACTTTGCAGAATTGTGTGATCCAACCTTGACGTGTTCTTCCCCTGCTCCTTTCAGGTGTCTTGTCTCGCTAGAGGTCTAAATCCCGGTTCTCGCATCGTCACCCCACCCATCCACCCCCTATTTCTTTGTGTTTGCGCCCGGCCTGAACCACCACATAGCTACAACCAAGGAGGTTTAATTGAAATTAAACCTCCTTGGAAGAACACGCCAAGGTTGGGTCACACAATTCTGCAAAGTGAGATAGTGCTGACCCACGCATGATACCCTCTGTTATTCCCCCCTCGTGGTCAGATAAGACTTTCCCATACCAGGTGGTCGAAAGTGGCCAAACAACAACATGCTCTAGGTTTACGACCGCTCGCCCGACATCGCTTATCTTTCCGGCTGGAGTAATAATAAAATAAAAGGTAAAATAAACATCTTAATATATAAAGTTCAGAACCGTTTTGGAGTACGGTTGCGGAGGGGCGGTTAGCAGTCATTCCCCATGCCATTGTTCGTCATTCGCTGCTTTTTCGTGCGCTAGAAATTTCACGTCAAAAATAAAAAATAGTTTTCCGCCAGAAAAATGAATTGCTTAGAAACTAAATACAAATGCGTAGTTGAGATTTCAATTAATGTTTTTTAAATCGTAAACAACGTGGGTAAATTTCCCCACTGCTCGCTGACATGTTTTTTTGGCATTGCCGTTCATCACCGCGAGGAATTCGTTTGCCGTTCGGTGTAATTTCTCGCTGTAATAGTTGTGTGGGAAAAAAACAAATAATATTTATGTACTAGGCAAGTTATTAGTCTTGAAAGCGGAAACAAATTTGTAGCGTAAATGTAGATAAATGTTTTTAAAATCGTAAACAATGTGGGTAAATTTCTGCGGATTTGACATCGGGCCGAGATACACATTGCTAAACTATCAGTAAAACAAAAACAAAAACATAATTACAGAATGTGTATCTCGGCCCGGTGTAAAATTTGGGTCGAGTCGGATCGTGCAGTTGTGTTCAGAAATCTTCGAGCTCCACGTACAAATATCATTATTTGGTGATATACTGGTGAAATATGATAAGAGACGGCCATTCCAGAAGTGACGGTGGTGATTGCATTTTACAATAATCATGGGTAAGTGATTTATACGATTTTTGTGTGTATGCTGTAGTTTATTTTGCGTGCTTACCCCCGTAGGCTACTCATTCGGTATGTGATCGGCGGCGATTTCTTCCCCGAGGGTTCTGGCATATGAGCCGTGGTAGTTTTCGTAGTTTGTCGAAGTCGTTGATATAGATAGATTTGTTAGTGTGCGTGGCTGCACTCGAGATAGTATACCGAGTTATTGTATACGGGTTGCACTGTGGGGGATAAAGTGCTGGGATTCTTGTAGAAGCATTTTGTTTTTGCAGTGTGAGTGCGAGACACCGAGAGAAATAGGGTCAATTTGAAAATAATATGATGAATTTCAGGAAAGGTGCGATACGCCATTTATTTTCCATTTCAGAAGTGCAATACGCCATTAGGGTTCATTAAAAAAAATGGTACGCCATGGCAAGAGGGTCCATACAGAAATAGTGCGATACGCCATTTAGGCCTTTTAGGGTCTATTCAGAAACAGTGCGATGTCAGTTAACGTCACATTTTTCTCGCTGTTATTCTGTAGTAATACCTTACGAGGCTTACCTGTATCATTCAAATACTCAAATTATAACCGGCAGGTAGTGCTGTAACTGACCTGTAATACCTTACCTGTATCATTCAAATACTCAAATTATAACCGGCAGCCGGCAGGTACATGTATCTTTATTTACTTAACTACAATATAAAGTACAATGTCAATGAAAACAAATTTGTACATATCCTACTGTCCTACATTGAATTTGTATTGTAACGTCAGTTACCGTGGAATTGCCCAAGTGTGTTTTATGCAATAGAAATTTATGCTGCGCTCTAACTGCATGAATGTTGCATTAAGGTCCTCGCCTATATACTGTTCGTGCATATCATATCTACGTACAGAATCGCATGCGCAAGTGCATATTTTTTTCGCTTGGTGTGGCATGCAGTGTACAAGGGGTGTTTGTGCATTCACTTTGACGGGGTTATTAATGGTTACGACCGAT
The DNA here is from genome assembly GCA_037951105.1 of Echinarachnius parma. Lineage (NCBI taxonomy): Eukaryota > Metazoa > Echinodermata > Echinoidea > Clypeasteroida > Echinarachniidae > Echinarachnius > Echinarachnius parma. Next base: position 56,199 of record JBAMJV010003267.1, read on the forward strand.
GCTATCGATATTAAATAGAACAATAGTACCATGTGTACAATAGTATCATGTGTAACATGCAGAGTATTTTACACATGACAGAAGAACAGGTATGGCGCTATGTGATGGCGTAATCAATGTACACTGCATTAGTGTAGTAGCCGCGCCAAAAAAAGGCACTGACGCAATGCGATTCTGTACGTAGATATAATATGAACAAGTGCCCCCCCCCCCCCCAGGATATTGCCGCCTAATCTTTTAAATAGCCCCCAAAATTTAGTAGGTAGCCCCTAAAATTACCATGGTGTTATATATTAAATATCTTGTGATAAGATATCAGATTGAAAAAGTAACCCCGTAAAAAAAAATAATAATAATTCCTGCATTGGACCCCACCTCAACCTCTTTTCAAAATTGATTGGTTTGTATGGCCAAGGTTGAGGTTTGTCATCCTCAATAAACGTCTTTCCATGATAATCTATTGTACTATCTTATAATTTGTAATCCAATAGAGCTCAATCTGGACTGAAACAGAAATCTATTTATTTCTTTTTGCAGATATGCTCATCCCATCGTGTAACACAATAGTTGTACAGGCTAACACCGCTGGGCGCTGCAATTCCATACTCCTCCACAGGCTTGGTGGAATACAGAATCTGACACGACATTGCAGTCTGTTGATGACGGAACCAGCGAGCAACTTTACATTGCAACATTTCCTCAGATATGCAAATCTGTTTACACCAGTTGAGCAAAGAAAGGAATTTCCAGACAGGGCGTGAAGAAATTACAGTTACATGGGACATGTAACATGTTACATATTCATCCATACCTGCACGGAAGGTTCTTCAGCATAGTACTGATCGAGAAGTGAAGCACATTATGTGAGTTCTTAATGAAAAGACCATTCAAATACATTTTGGAAGACAAAACCTCTGCTCTGCATCGTACCACACTACAGGCTATAACCTGGATGATCATCTTCAATTGTCCTCTTTGCACACGATTTCTACAGATGATCATGATTTTTGGGAGAACGTCGCAAATGCGAAAAGGACATTTAAAATTCCAGTATGCAATTCAATTTCTGAGTATGACGGCAAGAATACTACACCATTAGATCCGGTTCTTTGATCATTGCCAAGTGTGCAAAGAATTCTTCTCATTTCAAGATATTCAAAGGGATACATATTTTTAGCGATGATCCAGACATGATGATAAAAATAATAACCTTGAACCTTGTCAGAAAAATGCACCTCATTTGAATTATCTAATTTCACGACGTCATTCTCTGCACCCCCATACCAAGTTGGAACTTTAAGGTGTTCTTACTGTGTTGGAGCAAGCCGGCTAGAAACCAGCCGCACAATATACATGGGCCACTTGGTAGCACAGGTCGGTAATTTTTTACTTTGAACTTCTCATTTTGGGATCGATGATTCTCATTGAGCATTTATAATGCACTATTGTGGGACTATACACTTATATCCTAGATAGGACTTCCTCAAACTATGCTCTCCCACAATATATGAGAGACAGAGTAGTCAAACGTCAAAAAAACAAAAAAGTCCAACTTTGCATTGATATAAACTCTTTAAAAGGAATTTGATCTTCATTTTGTCAGTTTCCTTGAAGTCAAAATTTAAAAAAAGAAGTTGTAGTTATTTCTTGAATTCCAGAAAAACAGGTGGAATAATTCCATATAGGTGTTTTCATTAAGATTAACTTTTAAAAATGCTATAATTATGGACTTAATTCTAAGAAGCCTAGAGGCCTTTGCCCATTATGCCCCCGCCCTCCCTCCCCCTGTGATTTTTCTGATTACTTCTAAATGCACCTTACTTGACATCTGTGCACATTTTCGCGGCGATGAGACAAAGATCTTAAGGGGGCATAATGACCATGCACCCCCCCCCCCCCCATACTGTAGAAAGACATCATAACCCGGCCCTTTTAGGGTTAAAGGTAAATAGGTAATAAATAATCAGGATGTTAAATAATAAGTACATATTAATTCATGAACGATAAACTTTTGAGAATTATAACAAATATTATAGTTGCATTACATTTTTAAAAATCTCATATGTAAGAAATATGCATAGCAAAGCAAATGTCAGTGATTTTATTTATGAATAGTATCGCTCACAGAAAAATGCAAAGCGATATAAAAGTGCTTTTGATTTTTCTTTTGGTAATGCAAATTTTAAAAAGCAGGTCAGTTTGAAAACATGATTTTTAGGGAAAATTAATATCAATTGTATTTATGAATTAGTTGTTTTGTATTAAAAGTTGAAATGGCTGTAGATTCATCATTGATCATTTAATAAGCTACCAATACCATACATACTTGCCCGCTAACCACAGGCATCACTGCTTCACAGTTGTCTTTATTTCAAACCACAAAATGGAAACAGTACAGAAACCTGCTAAAAATACTGCCTTGTCTGTCTACATAATTATTATGGTGGTCTTTATGTGCTGGTTTGGCTGCAGTCACTTTACTTTAATTGATCATATTCCACTCTGGTAAATCATTTGTACATGTACATGTAAATATATTAAATGTAATATATTATTAGTTGTATTATTATGTAGACATTCTGGTCTAGATTTTATACACAAAACAAGTGCATATTTATATTGCAAAACCAGATTTTCATGTAGCATTGAATTATAGTCTTCTTCCAAGTACATTATGTAAAATTCCATTCTTGCTAATAGATCAAAAGTGTGTTATTCAAAGCTCCACGCTAACTTGTTTCTCTTCTGGCCCGTTCGGGCAAGTGAAATCATGGATTTAAACATTGTTCTTGCCCAAAACAGAAAATTGACTTGCTTGCTTATTTCTAGATGAGATTTAGAGTGTTTTCTTATAGTCATAGTTCATCAATTATTTAGTTGCCCGATCAAGCAACCAAACTAAACCATTTACCAAATTTGACTTGGCCGACATCAATTTTGACTTGCCCGGGCAACAAGGCAATTGCTAATGTCGAGCCCTGTACACACATTTGTTTTATGTGTGATATGTTGTTCTGTTGTCAATGATTTGTAGATTCAGTTGTAATTCAACACTGTGGATTCTTTGTGCATTATGCAGTATGTTGTAATTCTAAATTTCTAATGATACAAATTAGTTTTGTTTATTTAAGGTAGTCCAACTCCCCTGAGATTTGAGATGGTGCGCAAGTAATTGTGCAGGTTTTAAGTTTTAACTGTACCTGATGACCTAAAGTAATCATGTGCCTATAAATAGAGCACCTAGATACAGTATATAGCGCTCTATAAATGGTATATATTATTATTATTATTATTATTACTATCTCATTAAGGACAAGAGCTATTTTAAGGCCAAATTTATCATTATTTTCCTCTACAAATTGGCAACTCCGTATATAAAAGTAAGTGGAAAATATTTAGTGATAACAATTTAAGACAAATATGAAATGACTTTGCTGCAAAGTTACCAATTTGATTGCCGAAATCTGTTTTTAAAATATCACAATGTGTTGCCAATTTAAGGATTTTCCTAAATTATAGCAATCTACGCAATAATACAAATCATTAACAAATTACTAAAGCAGGTAGAGTAACAACATAGGTCTAAAAAAGTGCAATGTATGCTCTTTATCCTTGTATACTGATCTCTGTATCTTCTTACTGAAGTGTAGGTCTACCAACCCACAAATAATGTTTTCATCCATTATTACTTTGACAATGAATACAAATATGCTTTACCTACAGTCACACTTTCATTTTGATTGGGGAAGCTTTCCTTAGGTTTATATTAATTGATTTTAACTCACATTTTGTTTACCCCTTATAACCACGCCAGGGTATTTTGGCTATATAGCCAGGTGGGAGATCAGGAGGTGAGATCTCAGCCGCCATTATATTTTTGTTATTTTTTGAAGAATCAATTTTTAATTGATTATGCAAATTTATGCAAAAATCCCCTTTTTGTCTTTAAATCACTAAATATTGCACAATATATGCTAATTTTGTGCATGAATATTCTTTATGACTTAATTAAAAGGTTTTCAAAATTTAGAATTGTGACAGCAAAATTTTCCTAATGTATTTCCTTGTTCCTAGCCCAAAATTAAATTAATGCAGTGATTAGAATGAAAAATAATGAAGGTTTTGTGTATTTCAGCAAAAATTAATTCCATAGGATTTGTACACAAATCACGAAAATGAGCGATTTATGGGTCTAAATTCACCACAAAATTGTATGTGCCTTCGGAACAGTATACCCAGATGTCGCAAATTTGGTCTCAAAAGTTGCGTAAGGCTTCAATGAAAAAAATCATGCGGCAATACCTGCGCGCGTTGCGGAATTATCACGCTAAACGTCAGTCAAGGGAGGGGGGGGGGGGGTGCATTCCACCCCCTGGCCTGGTTAGGGTTAAAGGGATCTAGTAACTTTGTTCATATTATGTAAAAATCTATCAAAGGGTTGATAAAATGTGAATTTCTAATAAGTCCACTGAATGATGTATGAAAATTGAATTCCATGGTAAATGAAAGTCATATGGCTGAAAAATGAGCATAAAATAAAATGATAAATCATTACATTACACTTGCTTTGTACATGTTTTCATAATGCGTTTATAGGTATGCGTAAGTGTTGTATGCGTGTATTGATCTGTATGCATATGTGGGTACATGTATGTGTGCGTTTATGTCATGTGTAATGTGTATGCGTATGTGCATTTAATTAAATGTGTGTACAATTATTATTATATATGTGTGTGCAAGCATGTATACATTTGCGCATGTTTGTATGTGATACTTAATGTATGAAAGTCTGCGTATGTGAAAGTATGTATTGATCAGTTTACGTTTGCATGTGTATGCATTTATACATTTGTGTATGTTTGTGTGTGCGTATTTGCGTGTTTGTATATATGCATTTAAGCATGTCTGTGTATGTTGTGGCTGTGTGAGTGTTTTGCATATAAATACAGTGGAACCTCATTATCACAAAATCTGTTGTAACATAGCAAGGATATTATACATGTCCATCTCCTATGTATTTTATTTTGTTAAGGCCCTGATACAGCAATATATCTGATTTAACAAGGTAAAATCATTGGACACGAGGTGTCCATTACAATGAAGTTTCACTGTAATAATATCTGTAATATTATCCTTTCTCAAAACGAATAATAGGCGCATAACGTGTGATTCATGTATGAATACATGTCTATGCGTATGTGTTTGTGTGTAGGCCTACATGTATGATGTATGCATATGTGCAGGTATGTAGGCCTACTGTATGTGTGTCCATGCATATGTGTGTGTAATGTGTATGGAAATGTATATTTATGTAGGTGTGCATTTGTGTCGCTTTTGTATGGGTATGTGCATGCATATGTATGTGTGTGAGTGCATGCATCTGTGTATGTATGCATATGTTTGCATGTGTATTTATGTATGGGCATGTGCATATATGTATACGCTAAAAATCTGCACGTTAAAGGGGTAGTTTAGTTTTGGTATGGCTAAACTTAGTAACCAAACCTGGACAGTAACCTTATAGCCTAAACTAATAGTAAACTCCACCATGCTAAAAAAATATACAAAATTGCAAAATGACTAAGTAAAAAGCATGTTATCATTCAAAAAGAGCCATTTTGAACACAAGAGGGCACTTCTGAAATGTCATCAGTTTTAACCATTTCAATTCAAAATTATGCATGACATGTTTGATTGAAATAATATTTAATTGGAAAAATCATCAACAAATAATTAAAAAACGATTTCGAAGATTTTTGAAAAAGTGCAAGCATTATGTTTTAATTTTTTTTTTAATATCTAATTATTTGGGCCCCAAATAATTATAAGATCAAATGCATTTGTTGATATTTCAGCCATATTGATGATAATGATAATGATCAGGTGGTAGTGGTGATAATGATGATGTTGAAGGTATAGTGATAAAAATACCAATAAATAAGATGGTGCTAAAAATGATGGTTGTAATAATGATGGTGTGTTGATAATAGTGGTAAGAATGATGTGGTGGCGGTGGCAATGATGATACAATATTTAATGATGACGAAAATGATGATGCAGACATAGTGTTGGTAGTGATGATCATAATGATGATAATGTTAATGGTGGGATAATAGCAATTATCAATAATGATGAAGATGAAAATTGATGCAACAACAATAATGATGATGGTGGTGGTAAGAGTAAACATGATGAATGATAAATACATTATTGATATGAATAAAATGAAAATAAAAACAACGATGTGATTGTGCTGGTGATGAGATAATAGTTATTATGTTAATAATGGTAAAAATGATGGTGTAGTGTTAATGATGGTGGTAACAATGATGTTGGTAGTAGTAGTGATGAATGCAATGACCGATCAGAATGAACTGAATTTGAACAAAAAGCTGATGATGGCGATAGTGGTAATGATCTATAAAAAAGAAGGTGATGATGGCAATGATCAATGATAATGAACATTATGGTTTTGACGACACAGTAAAATGGTGGTTGTGGTGAAGGTGTACATGATAATATGATTATGGTGATCAAAATACATTAATGGTGATACGAACAAGTTATATCAACGAAAAAGCAGGTGCTAATTCAGAAGAAAATAAAGTAATAGTAATAAATATGGTAAAATGATAACACGATAGTGGTGTAGTAATGATGGGATGATGGATATAATGAATTAATAGTGGTGGTGGTATTGAAGAAGGCAATAATCAATACTGCTGAGGATAAAGGTGATGATAACAATGATGATGATGAAGATGGTAGTAATGGTAGTGGTGGAATTGGTGATGATGATGGCAACCATTACTATCATTTTATAAATAATTGTTTTTAAATTATTATTTTTTTTTATTTAAATTTTTTTTTTTTTACATTTATTATTATTATTTATTATTATTTTTTTTAAATTTCATTTTTCAATAATGAGGCGCGGAGCGCCGATTCTAGCTGCCGAGGCGCGAAGCGCCGAGGCAGCTAGTGCCTAAATACAAACGGTCCTCATCGCTTTTCCTTCCGGTCATTTAGAAGTTCCATGCATTATTCGAGTAATAGGGAACATTCGTATTGTAAAGCTTTGTGAACACGACTGTGTATTAATTTTAACAAATTATAGCAGAATCAAACAAAATAGGCGTGTCAGATTTTAGAAATGTTTAGCTTTTAGATCGATTTATTCAAAGGCCAATATCAAAACTACCGGCTAACAAGCCGAAAGGGTGAGGATCAGTGGCGTAGCGACGGGGAGCACGTCCCCCCCCCCCTCCCCCAATAATTCGACCAAAAAAAAAGAGGAAACATAATGGGACATTTTGTGAAAAAACAAAGAAATACATAGGGTGTGCACCCAATAATTTTGAGTGCCGACCACGCTAGAAGTCTAGGGTCAAAGAGCCCCCCCCCCCACCCCCTGTATCTTTATCAGTTTTTTTTCCCCCTTTTTCCTCAGATAAATACGAAAACGTAGGTCTGTTTCAGAGGTTCGCCCTGATTGAGGAACAGTTCCCGGGAGCTGCCGTACTTCTCATCAAGGCTTCAATATTTCCGCAGGTATGATATTCAAGAACGCAAACTGTGATTGAAGGAAATGTGCCACATGCAGGCCTGTATTATGTTTACGTAATGTTATTGAACAGAATACCATGGGGTATAAGGTTCTAGAAACCCAACTACATGTTGAATCATTAATGGCCCGGTCAGATATCAACGGATATCGGAAACGTATGCCCAACGAATAGACAATTTGTGAAATTAAATTATCCGGTGATGAAAGTCGTCTCCCGATTGCCTCATGTGCAAAACATAGAACAACGTACATCACCTGACAAGGAACGGACAAGAAAGGTATAGAACGGATGGAAAATTTAGCTCTCCGTTTGACATCCGTTTGCGCAATCCGTTGAAATCTGACCGCCCCCCCTGCCCCCCCCCCCCCCCCCCCCCCAGGATCGACGCCCCTGCAAGCCTGTATGCCGTGCATTTACGTGCGCGTGCATAGCTTTTGAATGCCGCGTACGTGTGGTTGACTTGATTCTATGACTATGGTTATAAAGATTTTTTTAATTTCGAACATTTAATTGCTCAGATAGTCAACATCAAAGCAGTTTTTGTCAAAATATAACAGATACGTTATGATCATTTTTCCACCTGGTAGGCGTGATTTAAGCGCGTTTGTTCACCCTTTTTTGTGGGGTGTGTCCCATTTGGCTTTAAAAATCGCAATTGTTTACTTTTAATTTTCTGCAAGAGTTTCTGTGACCTGTGGACAAACGATCGCCTTTTGAATGTGATGGAGCAACTAATTGGCCCAAACATCGCTGGTCATCCTGTCTGGAATCTGAGGGTCAAGGTAAACTTTCCTCGGTTGTTTCCATTTCTTTAATTACACGTTTCCTTATCATGGTTGAGCTTATCTGACATAGCAACTGCTATTGAAATTGAAAGTGTGTCAGTTAGAATAGTATTCAAACATGTGATGCTATTGTGATCAAACCCTCACCTTGGGAGAAGATGCATTATTTTCATCCTGTATATTGTTCATCTATTCAGTAATTGAGTATTGATTGATAGCAGTTGCTATGTCAGATACGATTTGTAATGTTATGGTGCAAGTTTTGGTTACTAAACTTCAGTTTTACCAAAACTTAACAATCCTTTTCAAGTGACTTAGTAACATTGTCCAAATCCTCAAAATCCAATAGGAATTCTAGCGGTTCCCTCATACCTTGTTGTATTCGTATTAACAATACAAATCATGGGACAGGTTTCGGTTTTTCAAATTTCCCTTTCGTTAAAAAGATAATGTACGATTGAAGTGTACAGATGTTAAATTATCCACTGGACCGTCACAACCGTGTACAAAGTGAGTGCAATGAGTAAGTGAATATCACTTTGCATTCTTGCTCATTACTCGGCCATATAACTTGAAATTTTCACACAACACCCAGTGGACATATCGGATAACAACAAATTGTATCAACCACATGTTTAATTTAGTATAGACGAAAATAATTGTTTGTCATTATATTCGTTCGCGCAAAGTATCCTCATTCGGATAATATTATGAAAGATCGAAGTACCCGAAATCGGATGCTTTGACTACAATTACAAAGCGTTTCCGGACGCTTTCCTATTCCATACAGGAGTTACCATATAGTAACCCTCAATGTGAATTATGAATAGCAACCGATTCATGGAATTATGAATAGCGACACTTTTCTTATATATATTATGAATAGTGAACCCTTTTTTCAAATTATGAACAGCGAACCTTATGAATAGCGGGTCCTTATAGCTAACTACAAATTCATATTTTATGTGACTGATACTATACTTTTATAAAACAACATTTGTTTAATCACATCGCATGGGTCCTTATAGGGTGACCAAACAAATCGGAACGAGGCACCAAAATATAGTAACAAAATTATTTTGTCCATCGGATAGGGTGTCTTTTCCAATGAAAAGCGATACCAAGAACATTAATTTTGGTTTTGTATATAGTTTTTGTTTTAGGGCGCTGTGAGTGACACCATGTCGGGTTCCCATTTGTGTCAGTTTTTCAGTCAGTGCCTGATAAATCGCACTTACTGCCCGTCATAGCATCGAACAACGAGCAATACGCGCGCCATTGTTAGTGTGCATCCAGCTAGCTGTGTGCCGAGAGAATAGGCATAGTTATTCGATGCTATGACGAGCAGGAAGTGCGATTTATCATGCACTGACTGAAAAACTGACAAAAATGGGAACCTGACATGGTGTCACTCACAGCGCCCTAAAACAAAAACTATACAAGACCAAAATGACTGTTCTTGGTATCGCTTTTCATTGGAAAAGACACCCTATCCGATGGACATAATCATTATGTTACTATATTTTGGGAAGTGCCCTGTTCCGTTTTTGGGGGGCAACCCTGTATATGTTAACTATATATATATAACTATGTTAAACATAATACAGCATATACATACGATTTTGTTTTGTTTATTTGTTATTTTTCCTAACTTGGGAAGCCTGATCACTTTCTCATAGTTATTATATTCTTTCGTTCGGCATCATGATGTTTATTCCGTTTTCACAATAAATAATAAATAACTCTTATAAAGTTATGGTTTAGGGGCCTTGCAAAGTAAAACAAAAATCCAAACATCCAAATAAGATTTGGATAGAGCTTACACCACCCACCCATCCCCAGACCCTATCCAAACTTCTTTTTCATGGACAGAAAACTCATAATATTATTATACAATGACTTTTAAAAAGTCATTATATGATTTGAGACGAGTAAAGTGCTTTTTTTTTTTACACTAAATCTTTATTTTGGGTGGGGTTTTCCAATTATTTTTTTTATTATCCAAAATGCCCCTGGACCCACCCACCCACTTCCAAATCTTATTTGGATGGTTGGAATTTTGATAACTTTGCAAGGCCCCTTAATGGAAGCTGGTGGGTTGTCTTTTTTATGAATGTTCCACGGTGATATGTTTCTGTTTCTTGTGACTTGTACAGGAATAGGTTACATAATCATAGCGACCAGAAAATGGATGTTCATTTTTTCCATATAGGATACCTATTTTTCATCTCCCCTATTATCACTCACTTTCTTTATTGTGAATTATATTACCATATTATGCATAACTGTATACAAGACATTTTAGCTGTAGTTGTTGTTATGCATAAATAATATCAGGTAACAAATACAACAATATAAGTCAATATTTAGGTCTATATGTTTACCTTTCCTATAACCCATCAAAACGAAAAAGCTAAATTTGTAATTGTCAAGAAAACTCATTCACTTTGTCAGAAAGTAGAGTTTGTAAGTGGATGAATGTATTATAGTAATAATTTAGTAATTTCGAAATGTTTGCAAAAATGTCCCCGGGCCTCGAAAGTTTTGGGGTCCGTCAGGCTTTGAACACAAGCTGGCGGTAGAGAAGAAAACAAAACACGACTGTTTACATCGTGATCACGTACTATAATTATATCGGGCCTAAGATGAGAGAGCTCGATGAACAAACAGTGCATGCATGCAGTGTACCGGTACCGTACTTACAAATACTACAATACGTGAATGGTTACTGAACGGCCGCTTGTATCGCGATACGTGGGGCAAAAACAAATTTTGTAAGTATCACTTTAATTAGTTTTGCTCATTGTTTTGATTATATATATTAATAATTATAAGTTCCAGTTATCCTTAATAAATGTTTCTTTCAGATGTGAGCATTTTTTTATTTCTGTGTTGACAAATACGAAGCATAAAGAACGCCTGACTGGCGCAACTGAACTGGCTGTTACTTGTGTTAGTGTCTCGGTGGCTGTCCGATCGAGGCGAACTCCGCGAAGCCTGGCCGCGCCGTAGCCGAGCCGTGGCGGTGTGGCAGGGACAAGTGTCCGCGTGTTCAAGGACAAGGGACATCTGTCCAAATCACTCCGTAAAAGTATGTTTTGTGTGTGTTAAACGTTTAAGAATAATGTTTTGTGGCATATTAGTTCAATTTGTATTTATTCAAGTTCATTTTATTGAATTAACACCCCCCATCTCACATGGTGCAACCGCAAACCACACAAATATGGTGTATACACCACCGGCATGGAAACCGATACTTACAAGCAACATTTAACGTTATTATCGTTAACTTGTATGATAATTGATTGATTATGAATGATAGTATGAGTATGACTATGACTGAGTGACGTCATGTAATTAGTGTGTGCCCGTACTATATATAACTTATAAGTGAATAACTGTTTGTTTGAATGTCCGTAGCCTAGGGCTAGGTGTGTGTATGTGTTTATGTGTGACTCCATGTGTAATTGAAGGCTCGAAAATTGACAAAAAATGGGAATTTTATGACGATGTCACTGCCAATTATCCCTGTCACAACGGCAAGCGCTGCTCTGCATGGACAGTCGAAGAAGCGACGTAGACATGGCATAGCCACAGTCACACCACCCACACCCACAGTCACAGACACAGGGTCTAGAGTCTAACTAAGTAAGACGTCGAGCTTGCTGGCACAAAACAGCAAAGTTTCTGATTCAGAAAACCCTAAACAATATTAATATATGCGCTTAATAATAATAGTTAATACTAGCATGACTAGTAGTACTAAACCTTCTGCATTCTCTACCAAAGGCGTGCCCATGACATGCACATGTATGCATGACAAAAAGTTAAAAGAACAGGGTGGCGCCACATCTAATAAAGTAAATGGTCCAATCAGTTGGACCATTTACACGCAATTACGCTAATACGCTGGAGATAAGCATACCGCCCATTCGTACACTGTACCGTTCAACAGTTGAACGCTGTGTTTTAGGACACATCGGTAAGGAAAACGGACGGGGAAAGAAAAAAAAATTTGTTTTCCCCTACATTTTGTGGTCTTCAAAACAACAGAGTCTGTGATTATTATCAAAGTATATGAATTGTGGATCACATAAACAAAATGTTTTTTTGCATTTGCTGGTAAATGGAGGGAGGAATCGGCCGACAAAATTTTTTTTTGTGTTGGATAGTGCAGCAAGCGGAAGAGGTTGATCTCCGCTACAATGCTATTGTAATGTATTGTAGCTATGTGTGGGTGGCGCTCTACTTTATGCAATTTGTATAATAGAGCATTGGTTCTTTAGTTTAAACTTTTAGTCATTCATGCCATTGATATAAAAAATTACACAGTGCTGGAGGCACCGGCATCCCTTTCAACTCCATACAGTTCAAGATCCATTTAGTTTTTTTAATATGAATTATTTCTTTATTTGTTGGCCCAAATCAAAAGTTTACTGGCCACTGAATAATGATGCATTAATAATAAATATATTTGTACTCGCCCCTGGCAGGCATGCGGCTACTTGCAGTACTCGCATTATTATACACTTATCAATTGTAAGATACACCCCGGGAATGGTGTGTCATTTTTGACGCAGGTACCGTCAAGGCAACCCTTTGGTCTGTCACATGACGAAAGGGGTGCATCATTGTCAGTCAGTTTACCTGTGTGTGTCAATGTGCCCGTCATTCGGATAGAGATGACCGTCATGGTTCGTCAAAATCAAGAGATGGTGCGTCACAAAAGTGACCTTATGAAACGTCATTGTATTGAATGTCCGTCAAAATTTCGACACAGGGGTGCATCATGGTATACCAAAATCCGACTCACCTAGGACCAATGACGCACCATTCCCGGGGGTCATGAGGTGCGTCATACAATTGATAAGTGAATTACTTATTGATAAAACTATTTCCTTATTCTGTCATGTTATTAGCAAGGCTCCAAACTTACATTTTTCTACTGGCCCATTTGGGCCAGTCAATTTTGTTTTTCTTCAAATTTTACTGGCCCCAATTTTATTTCAATTTAAATTTAAATTTCAACGTAATTTTTTAACAATCCCAAACTTAACACATGCAATATCACACTATACATCTGTCAATTATAAAAAATATTAATTATTTTATGACATTTCTCGATCTGAAAGTAACTTATAACAGGAAAAATTAAAATAGATGTGGGGACTACCTGTAGATATACTGTATATGAATATCTGGAGGTAATTAATGGCAATAGGTTGTTGGGCATTGTATGAGACTATGACATGAACTTTGGAACACTATTAAGGATAAACATGTATGTATGCAGATAACAATTGCTTCTCAAATCAACGATATATCAAAACTTTAACCCCAATGATTACAACAAGTACCATTTGTATACAGCTGATGAAAAAATGATTGTAAAAACTTAAGTTTACAAATGACTAATGTCTAAACTAATCTATATATTATTGAGAGCAAAGATTTATAAATAAAAAAATAGGTTTAGAGTATAACCTAGATTGATAACTTGACAGTCTGGTTCATCTACTGGGTATCTGTTTTCTGAACTGTTAAAGTACAGTCCACCAGCACAGCCACAGTGTAATCTCGTACTATTGAGTGATGTGGTGCTCTGTAGTCATGCTATAAACTGTGTACACTGTTTTGTGCATAAATTTGTACCAGGTACACAAACTTATCTCAAGAAAATAGTTTTACACTGAGTGAAACTGCTAATTTGTATAATTAATTACATTTTTTTATGATCATGTGATGGATCACAGTATGTTTTTCAAGCCACCACACAGGAACTGGCTAGGTTAAACTTAGTATAAAAGCTATGGGGAGCATAACAAATTGACGTGGCAGGATGTTAACCAAACAAAAGGAAAATTACATATTTATGGATATATGTAAATTTTAATATTATTTCCAAATTTTGCTGTTTTACTTATAGGTACATTGTAGGTAATACATTGTACATTTAATAGAATTTCTGATGAGTAAAGCACTTAAAGCGATCTTGTAATTTTGTTTTCATGTGCAGAAAATGATGAATGGTTGATAAAAAGTGGAGTTTTATCATTTTATATGTCCTCTGAGTTTTGAGTGAAAATTTCACGTTAAATGGATGTTACATGTACATGGCCGAGTTCTGAACAGAAATGCAAAGTGATATTTCCTAACTCATTGCACTGACTTTGTACACAGAACTATGAGTATGCCTATGTAGTGGATATTTCAAAATCTGAACACTTCAATCAAATATCTTTTTAACAAAAGGTAAATTTGAAAAATCAAAACCTGTCCCATGCTTCTATTTGTAATACAGATACAACATGGTATGAGAGAACCTTTAGAATTCTAATTTAAGTTTTGTGGATTGGTCAATGTTAATAGAGTAGATACCTTTAAGGTGACTTAAATGATAATTTCAAAATATCAACATTTTGTTTGAGCTGAAATTCATTTTTAATTTGACTTGTGTAATATATATAATCCACAAACTTTCATACAAATCAGAACCTAAAAAGAAATTAGAAAGAAAAAATAAATTAAGATTTATTTGCAGGGGCTATTTTCTGAACACTCTGAAAATGTGTTTGACATTACATGCAATTACTATAAGAATGGGGTGAGCCAGGTGGGGGTGTGGTGCTGATCCTGCTATTATGATTCCAGGAGCCCTTTTTAGCATTTAGGGGGCAAATTGGCTCTGAGCCCCCATATATATTTATTCACTGTTCCTAGGGTGTGATGTGCTCCTTGAGACACTTTTAGGGTGCAACTGTATGTTTGATAGTGTTTTATTTGTTTATTATTCATATCTGGTTATTAGTACTTAGTTATGGTACAAGAAGCTTAGTCATATTACACTGCACAAGCACTTGACAATGTATGACAAACATTGACTCATACTGTACATGTACAGGGGTCGACTTTACTCAACGATTATTACACAGGAAAGGAGTCTAATTAATTGGAGTTATGTTCTTTATAATGCAAACTACAAAAACAACATCATGCATGGCCACTTTCCCAATTTCTACGCTTCTTCTTGTACAGTCAAACCTGTCTTAACCCTATCAAGCCCAAGGGGGGGGGGGGGGCACAATGTGCCCCCCCCCCCCCCCCCCCCCACCATACTTTCCATCACTGCTACTACAGTTTTCGTTTGATTTTTACAAAATTTTGTGAATTTTCCTAAAATCTTATTGCAAACATTTCGGAATAAAATTTGAATGGATTGGCTATTTCCCATTGCCATGGTAACCAAAAACTGAAGAGCATGTTTTTAATTTTTTTGACAATTTTTGTTTTTCTGTAAGTAGTTTGTGGGGGTTTTTTCCAGCCAAATTGCATGACAATCATTAGTTACAGGTTTTCATGAGAATTATTTTGTTTTTCTTTGTTTTTTTAAAGACAAAATGGTGCAAAACAATGATAATGATAAGAATTATAACAATCATGTATTGATGTATTTTCAACAAATCTCACGTTGATTAGGGTTAACAGGGTAAAAACTGAAGTTGTGTCATGTGCATTATCATGTACAGTAATGTGTTTGCTAACTCATCTGAAGGTCACCTCCACAATGACTTTGTGGACATAATGGGCCACTAAATCCATCAAATGCCACAGAAACGTCATGATCTATGTTCTAGATTTTCACCAAATATTGCATAATTATGCTAAAAAGTTCAATTTACCTACATAAATCAGTCCTTTGGGCGAAAAAAGCTGATTAATGTCAGAATTCAGAGCATTTTCTATGTTTTCATCATATCGTAAATAGAACCCTCATATGGTGACCTGAAGAAATGTTGATGATTGTAGAGCTTGACCTGCTCTACATGTATGCCAAATATGAAAGTGGTCAATCCAACAATCCAACAATATTAGAGGGGGGGGGGGGGGGGCACTAAGTGCCCCCCCCCCCCCCCCTTTGGGCCTGGGAATGCAAAAATAGCTTGGGCTTGATAGGGTTAACAGCCACCTGTCTATAGCAGCCAACCTGCCTATAGTGGCCTGCAACAGCCATTCCATGCAAAGAAAAACATTGCTATGGAACCTGTATAATATCTGAGCCATCTGTTTAAAGTGGCCACTTATCGTTTCCCTTAGGTGGTCACTATTCACAAGTTTAACTGTATTATATAAATAGAGGGGTGGTATAATTCTTGATTTTTAATACTACTTTGTAACTATGGTAACCAATACAAGAGGAGACTTGGCAATTTAACAATGTACAATGTCCACCAAACGTCTCTGCATCAGTAAATGACATCAGGACTATTGTGCCTTCTTACTAAATTGATACCGTTTTTATAGTACAGGAAGCTTATTGGTAATACAATTTGTAACAATTTGATTTAAGTACAAACTGGATGTCAATGTATATCTTCATCTATAGGTCATCATGGTATCCAAGTAACATAACTGGTGTAATGTTAATGTATGTATTCCAAATTTAGAACTGTTCACTTTATTGAATCATCAATGATTAAAGTACAGTAAATTGTTAAAAACATATTAAACAAAATAACAAATTTATATAATTCAATGATATGGATACATGTGCAAAAAATGGATACCCAAACTTCTCAAACATATACATTTGAGAGGTTTGGGTAATTTTCTGTCTGTAAAGAGTTAGACACTGCAGAGAAAACAAGTTTCTTGAACCTGTCTGTAGTGGTCACCTATCTACAGTGACCATTTTTCTTATTTCCCTTAGAAGGAACAAGTTTGAATGTAGTTTGATCAATGAGATATTAGGAAGCTAATACCTCGTTGGTTTGATCAATAACACTGGACCACTGGTACATGCTTACATGTAGAAGCCCCATGGACCACCAAAATTAAGTTTTGGGTCATAATTTCCATTAGGCCTAGTTACTAACATTCTTCTGCTAGCCCTACCTGGCTGCTTGGTTCAGATGAGCATGTCCTAGTAGTCATTTTGTATCCCTGGGGTTTCAATAATAATAATACAGCAAAGTAAACAATAATGTATATAAACTGATATTTACTACCTACTTGTACAGAGTGTGTATTTTATACATTATACAAGTTACATTGAATTACTGATCCATGGGAACAAATCACTCAGTTGTATTTAAAAGGGAATTGAAACAACCCAGAACTGTATATAATGAGAACGTAATGCTCTTTACATACATGTAATGTACTCACATAACATGTGGATGTACATTGTAGGTCATTCTATTATGATTGATTAGTCACATGATGACTAGATTGTAATTCATGTGCATTGAGATAGGAAGTACTCTGTGGTATGCATGTTCATTGATTCGTTCAGTCCTGCACAAGCCTCCACACTAACTTTTTTTCCTTACTGGCCAGTTTGGGCAAGTAAAATCATAACTTTCCAAATGTTACTTGCCCCAACAGAAAGTTAACTTGCCCGCTTACTTCAAGATGAGAGTTAAACCTAAGGAATTAAATTACTCTCTCACAGTTGACCAATAATTGAATTGCCCGATCAGGCAACCAAACTAGGCGATTAATGACATTTTACTTGCCAGACATCAATTTTACTTGCCCCGGGCAATATGGCAGGTGCTAGTGTAAAGCTCTGCTTTAATGAATTATAAATGCTCATTTATCACGTATAGTATGCATCTATTATTGTTGGCAAATATTCAAGATTTGCATTAAAGGGAACCACCACACAAAATACAACACAGGCTTTATGTTTTAGTACCGCCATTTGATAATAAATAGATGCCAAACACTTTTCAAAGGATGTGTAATCAACAAATAATACAATAAATCACCTTTTTTAAACCTTTGAACCTAATTAACTTTAAAATAAGGAATGCATTTTCATACTTATGGACAATATAGTATGTCAAGTTCCAACTTTGAAGCATTTGTCATGTGTATCTATTATAGGGTGATAAGTTATACCTGTGTATCACCTAATAAAAAAATTCAGATGTGAAACACTTGTATACAATATTGACAAACACCGTACAACACACTTACATGTACGCCGTCTAATGTGTGTAGTATATCATCCTTAAAGGGCAATGAAACTATGGCTTTCGGCTATTATTATCGTTTAGAGGGTGAACAGACATTTTATTTGATACATAACTTGGCAATTTTGGCCTCCTGGATCCCATGAAATCCTTACGTGAACATACCCACATTTTACTAATTCTTACGGCGGCAAAAAGTGATGGGAGCGGCCATGTTCTTGTAATTGCCCGACATGCTTTGCAAACTATGACGAGTGCGCTACGGGCCGAACAAAAAGCTTTTCACTGATTTACAGACTCGTCAAAGCATCTACAAGTATTCAGACAATGGTAACAATAGGTCCTATTGAAATGCATTAGTGCATATCACTGACCATAAGTCCGCACACACCTAATAATGGCGGCCTCCAGTGTTCGCATGAATAGTGGTAAGCCCGATAGAGTTTTCACATATTTCTCCCAAAGCAGAAATCTGAGTCGGAGTTATGTTATATATAATAAAAAAGGCATATTACGATACCGTAGAACACCATCGTCAAGCACCCCCAAGCACCTATATGCATCTTGCTTTTAAAGAGCGCCCGCTCTCTGTCCAAACGGGAAACTTTAATCATGAATGCAAATAATGGTGAGGAATATTCATGAGGATAATAATGGAGGTGAACCTCATGGAAACGTCTTTAAAAGCAAGATGCGTATAGGTGCTTGGGGGTGCTTGACGATGGTGTTCTACGGTATATCAAGTAGGATAAACTCTATTCTTGAGTTGCATTGCCCTTTAAATACCTGTACTAGGTGCTGGTGCTAGTAAATGGTGACGTTACAGATACACATGTGTAAACACGTTGTACACATCATTATTGTATTTCAGACAAGGTACATATATTAGTATGTTACAAGTCCACAAGGTTGAATTAAAAAAACGGTAATTATTTTAGCCAACCTGTCCATCACCTTCTCCTGCCACAGTTCTTTGTAATTGCCCTAACATGCCAACAAATTTGATTGTTTGAATTTTTTAGGTCAGTCCATACCTGAACTGAAAGTGTTTATGAATATCTTTCTTTCTTTGCAGCTCTGTACTTTTCTGTGCACAAATAAGACAAATTAGTAAAGGGTGTTCAAATATGATAATAATAATAACAATAATACAAACAATGTATAGCTCAGCTACCATAAATATATACTCTATTGCGCTTATAAAAAGCTCCGTTTAAGTGAACATAAACAAATAAAACCAGAACATACAGACAAACAATCTTATGGAAAGGCCTGCATATACAAATGAGTTTTTAACATACATGTAGACTTTAATGTATCAACAGATTCAATTTTTCTCAAATAAAATGGTAAATATAAAAGAGTAGAGTCCTTTAATTTTGAACGTTCCATGTGAAACCTAAAAATATACAAAGAAAACCTTGAGCTAGTCATTTGCTCTTAAAATACAGGAAGTTGTTAAATACGTTTTGGATTTATAAAGAACTGGTACCAGCAAATGTTCTAAGAATGCCAAATACCCTTGCTAATATACCACCATTCTGTTGGTATTCACCCGACATACTTTACAGATCCAGGCAATTTCGTAACTGATAACTTTGACAATGTTGCAATACTTCCAAAATATTGTAGGAGTTCTGTGGACAAACATGTACAGTCTGTGTAATTGTAGCCAATAAATACCATAATATTAATTTTTAATTTAAAATGATTCATTAACAATATATTTTCCCCCCCAAAGTAATATTTGAGACTTCAATCATATACCTATTTCATTGTAAGATTCTTGAGAATGATATGCGAGATTTTCATAGAGAAATAATTATGTCTTCCTAGTGAAACCAGAGAAAATCAATGTCTCATTTTATAAGGATCGTTCATGTGAAGTATACAAATTCAGATACTATGTATGTAGTATGGACGATTGAGTATCCACATTTTGGATACTATGGTCGAAAGTGTCTAATATACGCTTTCAAATTCAAACTTAAATATGTCCAAAATTAGGGAGACATTTGTAAAAACAAAACACATTTCATTCTTCTGTTACCATAAGCCAAACAGCAAGGTACAGGAGTAGCGTGAAAGCTCCAAGTGATTTTGGTTGAATTTTTACAAAGTTAACGGATCAAAATAAAATGGCATACATGTAGTTTCATTTGAATGTGCTAGTGCTGTGGTGGAAAGTTTAACCATTTATAAATAACCATCATGGGTCAAAACCATTGTTATTTTGAGGTTTCGGGTAGTCAACTGTTTTTGTTCACATCAAAGAAGAAATGTTGCCAACTCTGTTCTAATTTCATTTAAAAAAATGGGGAAAAAGAAGCTTGAACTGTTATTGCAGCAATGTCTTATCTGTGTTATGTTTTAAATTGAAAACATGAAGGGAATTTCTTCCATAGTATTGTGCAGTACAAAGGACATTACACAAACACATTGGTAATAGATGATAATAATAATCGTGGATACTTGTATGGTGCACATTCCATCTTTCGATGCTCACAGCGCTTTCAAAAAAAGAAAAACAAACTAAAATACACACATTGTTCAAAAAAATAAGTTATACATGTAGTAATGGCACATTGGTATAAAAATAATTGAACGCTGAATATAGAGGTTATAGTTAATACTTGTGCACTTTCAGTGACAGGTTACTCAATGCTAGAAATTAATACTTAAATTGTACATTGCTTTGTGGGCCAGTCGGGCAAGTAGAAATACAATTTTTCACATTCTAGTGGACCGGCCAACACCTGACTTTGGTAATTGGTAGCTCAAAACAAAGAAAAACATAAACAATTTTGTTATATTTAGTTGCCCATTTGGGTCAGTGGAATTAGGCATCAATGAAATTTGGTGGCCCAAAGCAAATTTTGTATTGACTCCGTTCAGTGGGCCTGTGCTAATTTCAAGCATTGTTACTGAGTGTTTTTTTAATATTTTTAAAAATAAAAATACTAACAGCCCTAGTAGTGCTGTACATACAGTACAGTACGGTGCATACAGGTTATGTATACTATACAAGTACACTGTACATGCTGTGAGATTTTTGTATACATGTTTGTGTAACATTATTTAAATAATAGTATACCATTACATGTGGTACTGGTAACTCTATAAATAGTGCACTCATCCATCCTTGGATCATAATCCGATCATCTTGGATGCCCATTGAGTGCAGGAAAACCCCATGGGGAGGTGGCAGCTAGTAACCTCACAAATTAGAAACAATCCAATACATGTGTACGTCTTAAAAGGTTCAATATTGTACCTCCTTGATTGTACGTAGTACAGTCAAACCTGATAAGGCAGGCAGCCTCCTGTCTATAGCATTAGCAGCCAACCTGCCTATATTGGCCACCAAATTTGATCCCCTTCATAGAAAAAAACAATGATATATATATTATATAGAACCTGACTATATTGGTTGCCTGTCTACAGTGGCCACCTTTATTGTCTCCCTTAGGTGGTCACTATACACAAGCTTTACTGTACATGTACATGAATGCATTTTTATCATGCAACAATGACTAAATATATAGCCAGAGAAATGTTTACTGTCAGAACTACAGCACTTGGTAGTAAGACACAACTTGACAAATGTGTTCATATACTACGGATATGGTGTGGCGAGATTGCAAGCACTTAGAAATGATGATCAATCATATTAGGCGCTATATAAATCAAGTATATATATCATAACTACTCTCATAAATGAGATGTGAATTGCAAAATTATGTCTACAAGCATTTCACTCGGTCACTACCCAATTGAATAGTTTCCCATGTACAAGATCCCTTCACAGACCTGACTAGATCTAGCGTAGCCACTATGCACAAAATGACCAATTAATTTATTAATTACTGACCGTGGTATTGCATTCCCTCCCATTCAACCTAGCATGTACATTACGTACCATGCACAATAAAGGTGATGAAAAGGTGATGAAAATGTCAACAACTCAACATCTACTGTACCTATTGTGGGATAAACATATTGTAAAATGTTGTTTAGTAGTCTGCAAGGAAAGAATGAAAATTTCATGAAACTCAACTCCCATTGCTGCACTAAAACTGTAATAAATTATTAAAGGGTACCACCACCCAAAATTAATATTCTTATTAAAGAAAGGTAACATCTTTAGTATTCCATTCCATCAACAAGTTCACAAAAATATGTTTCCAGAAAGAAAAAATGATAATTGGAAACGCATCACCATTCTAAAGCATGCGTTCATGCGGTCTGAATTACGCAGACTGCTATGTGTGCGGAGAATTGCAATACGTGCAGAGCGAACGAATCGCCCGGGAATCTATTGTTTACAAACGTGCGCGTGAATAGCTGCATTGGCGCACTCGCAAATGGTTGGCCCGTATGGAACCAGTAAATAGCAGTGGTTCCGTAAGTGGTGGAAATTAATTGCTTTGTGTATGAATTACACAACCCTTTGCAAAATGTTGGGTATCTATTTGATATCACAAAACGGTACCAAAACATATAATATTGTGTTCTTTGCCTGGTGGTCCCCATTAAGCAGGAAATTTTAGAGGGAAGAATAGAGATGAAGGTAGATTTAAATTGATGTAGATTTAAATGTATTTGCTGTGCCAAAAACGGGTTCCTTTCTGTAAACAGGCCTCAAGGGAACCTGGGATCCCAGGGGGTGTTTCACGAAGATTCTAATGCATTTTCCATAGACCCCTGCCCATGCATGGGGACCAGTCCTGAACGGGACTTACAAATATTGACACCAAAGAACGATTGTGTTTGGTTCCATCAATACATATCAAGCTTTTCATTTACAAGTGGGATATCTGGTCCTCCTGTCGTAATATTTTTTTTTTTTTTGTTGCATTACATTGCACAATATTATCCAAATCCACTTGGAAGAATTCAACCTGCTTCCAAAAAAATTCAAGTTCATTTTTGAGTGCCCATTATATAATACTATAGGTAGGTGTGTGTACTAAGCTTATTGTGTAGTGTGTACCCTTGCTCAGAGTAAACGTCCTCCATGAATTTCACATCTTTTAAAGATGATTTTATGGACTCATTGCCACTGCTTTTCATCCGATCGAAGTCCTGTTTACTATCACACAAATGGCATAACAATTGGGTGATTGTTTTTCCCTGCATCCAAGGTTAGATCATCAGTGTACAAAATGTATTAAAGGGAACCAACACCCCAAAATTATTTTCGAATATATGAAAGATAATGGTTTCGGTAGTCCATTCCACCATAAAGTTAGGAAAATAAGTTTACAGAATTAATTTTGTAACTAAATTATAAGTTCATGGGTCTGCAGAAGAAAACTAGTTCTATTGCGTAGGACGCTTACAGAACTTAGGGCCCTGTTTAAAGAGACTTAAACCCCGTCTTAACCCAAAAAAAATAGTCGCGGTAATGTCCTGATGTTATCCGGATGAGATCCTACACGTGTATGCGGTTTTCACTGCTGCGCCTGAACTACGTAATACAAATGGAAAATGAAATTGTATCGGGAGTCATTGATTTATTGCATGAACACAATGATAATCGCTCGTCTGCAGAAAATAGCCAAAAATAGTGGCGCGATGACAATCATATTCGGTGAAGTGTGTGTTGAAGATACGATCGGTCACCGAGATCATTAATGTCCGTAATCGAGGTAAATTTCGTAATCGAGGTAAATTTGAACAGCATGTTACCATAATTCCATTAAAATCATGTCAGAAATGCTAAAACTATAATTCATTTACGAATTTGCTGTATTTTAGAAGATGATTTATTGTCATAAATGTGCTGCATTTTTGTCACTCGAATGAACATGATAACTCTTGCGTGCAATGAGGGGACGTGCTTTTTTGGGGGGAAATCGAGTATCGATTTTTGCGCCCAGGACTAGACACTAATGTACAGTAGGTCCAATTTGGGCTCGACACTAGCACTTGCCTGGGGCAAGTAAAAATTGGTGTCGGGCAACTAAATAATTGTTCAACTACAAGAGAAATTTTAATTTAATATGTGTTAATCTCAAAATTTCAAAATGTACGATTTTTGTTGACCAAATGGGCCAATACAGACAAAAAAGTTGGGTTGGAGGCTTGCATTATGTTTGTTTATTTTTTATGGATATTTTTTTTGTACATTAAAGTGGAAATTCTATTCCTTTTTTATATTGTTTGTATTAGAAACTGATTCTGTTTCTGTTTAAAAATCATGCAGAAATTACAATGAAATGTTTCATACAGTGGGGCATCAACATCCCTGATATACTATTTGCATTAACATTTCAATTTCAGCCTCATGCCAGACAATAATTTTCCCATTATTACTTCTTTTTTTAGTAACTACATGTATATGATATTTTTAGGGGAACTTCATTATGGGCAGTGCTGGAGATAATGATGAGAAACAACAACTTTGTTTATTGCACCAGTTGCGTTGGATATGAATAAAACATTAAAATATAACTGAATATAAAGTCAATTTGGTTCTATTACAAATGTGAAATTCTGAGTTTATTGAGGGGAATTTTACCATAATCCAGAACAGAGGATTTGGGGGTACTCTAATAGATCATCTTGGATTTGCATCTGAAACCTTAAAGGGATCTAGTAACTTAGTTGAAATTTGCAAACAAAAATGGCAAATGGTGTATGAAAGGTGTATTTCAGTGATCTGATATGTCCACTGAGTGATGTGTGACAATTTTTGTGGTAAATGAATGTCATATGACTGAGTAATGAGCGCAAAACTGCAAAATGATATATATTAGCTGACTTTGTACACATTTTATAATTATCCAGTAGATTATTATAAATCTGAACACTTCAATCATACATATCTTTATACCAGAAGAGAAATTTGGTAAACCAAAGCTGTTTCATGCTTCTATTGGTAATATAGATACAGCAAGGTTTGTGAGAAACGCTAGAGTTCCAAGTAAGTTTTGAGGATTTTTACAACTTTGCTAGATCCTTTTAAAACGACATTGAAGTTGCATTTCACTAATGTTGTATTTTATTGTTCTCCGTGGGGTTTTCCCCTCTGTGTGAGTTAATCTTATTATAGCAATAACAACCTGTCCATGAAAACAAGGAAGAATGTTTTCAACAACATTCTTTTTTCTTGGTTATTACAGGACATCAACTTTGTATCTATTTTGGATATTAAAGCTGGTGCATGTTTACTATCTGTCAAAAGACTATCATATTCCTTTATGGACTTTACTCTTATAATATTCCTGTACTTCATATACCCTCCTGTATATCATTACTCATGTGTAAAATTTGAGATTAGCTTAGAGCAAAATGATTTGAAATAAGTGAGATATGAACAAGAGCAGTATAATAATGATAAGGACTGTATAAACTATTAATGTAACCTTGACTTATTATGACTGGTTGAGACTGAATATGCTGGATTCATGCAATCATAATTTTTAAAATTTCTCAAAAAGTACACACAAACTTCTCTCAAAAAGGTTGAAGAAAAAGGTGGTCTTTATGAGCAGTTGGTCTTTTTATACAGGTTGATTTGCAGGCAAACGTATGGTTTCCACTTGCCAGGGAGACAAGATATTAAAAGTGTAGTCTTTGAACTTTTTTTGTACAAAAAGATAGTGTACTGGAGATATTTGATAGTGTGGGTGTGTGTAAGGGAGGGGAAGGGGGAGGAGGTCATGTGGATGTATTTTGATGAAAAATGTAAGTCAAGAGTCTTTTTTAGTCATTCTCTATCATTAAGCTATTCAGGTACATGTGTATTCATTATTGTAAGCTTGAAAACGTAAACATACTTGAAACGTAAACACCATTTATGAAGGAAATACTCGCACCACTTTTAGCTTCCAGTTCTCATACCTAAAATAGCAATTTTTTGGCTTATGTCCAAGAACTGTTCAATCGGTAATCTGGATTTTGTTCCTTTTTATTTATAAGCTAAAAACAGATCAAATGTATTGGAAAGATTTGTAGTTGAGGCAGATTATGTTGATCTGTCTAATTTTGTCTTATTTGTATCGTCAAATTGTCAAATTGACTGACATACTTTGCAGGATTATTCCAAGGACTTCAAGGAGTCCTTTGAAGACACCACGCTTCTGGTTGCGTTCACGACGTACATTTGAGGAAGATTGAGGAAGATTATGTTGATCTGTGTAATCATTTGTTTTCTTTTTATTGTCAAATTTATTGAACTATATATTTTCTGTGTATTTCTAATTACAGTATCCATATTGGAAGACTGGTTCTAAAAACCTTAATGGGTCTTTAACGTTATCTAGTCCTGGGATACTTACATCAAGCCTCCACACTTACTTCTTTCTGTACTGGCCAATGCGAGTGATAAACTCATAAAGTAATAAATTGGTTGATTTTACTTGCCCCAATATAAAATGTACTTACCCCAATTTACCCCAATTTACTTTTAGATGAGATTTACAGATATGAAATAACATTTTTCTCTCGTAGTTGATCAAATAACTAGTTATTGGTCTTCAAATATGTATAAGCTACACTTTATACTAATTGCTAAAGTTGCAAGTGGCATTTCAAAACAGAATCTCTTGATGTTTAATTTTTAAAAATCAATCTATCAGGAAAACATGCAATCTATAAAGAATTGAATTATATTTTTTACACAAATACATTTTGTACAATTCTAGATTCCAGACAGTGTGTACCAGTCAATATTGAATCAATTATTGAACTACAACGTGTACAATCAGTGATATTGCTTCATCGACGAAAGATCAATATTCAGGTTGAAATCTGTTTGCACAAGCATGAACAAAGTCCAGATAAATTCATGATGTATGTGTGCCTTAACTACGTGTGTAGTGATCTATCTTTTTGTCTGTATCTACAGGCTTACATAATGAATTGTCTCTGTATTTCTCTACAGAAACATATATCCGTTTCTAATGCAAATGCCTTCAGCTTTAAGTTGACATTGTAACCAATACACAAATTGGATATCATTTTTGTGAGGTAAATGATCTTTAAATTATGGTACGTGAACATCGCATTTTGAAAGTCTGGATGTCTGCCAACTACATTTTGCTGTATCAAAATGTTTGCCTTTGCAGTGCTCATTTCTGGCATTTGAAAGAATAGAAACAAAAATGATGGTCATATTTATATTTCTTATGGTTGATCAATTTAGTGTTATAGTTGTGTACTTGTTTACTACTGACTTACACTGAATGAGAAATGTGAAATATTAAGCTTTGAAATGAATGCAAAATATACACGCCATGAGAGCTATTGGATGTGGAAATGATTTTAGACAAGTATGATACAGTCAAACCTGTCTTAGTGGCCACCTGTCTATAGCAGCCAACCTGCCTACAGTGGCCAATTCTCTTGTTTATCTTGGGTGGTCACTTTACCCATGTATGCAATTAAAAACTACATTTTTGGTTTGTATTCTTTCTTGAGCTCTCCCGACGACGGACAGTCAATCTGTTAAGTTTTTGGTTGATAGCCATGTACATTATTCAATCTAACAGGTTCATATAATTATAAATATTGTATATTTCATCCATGCACAGACTGAAGCTGGGACTTTGGATTTAAAGGACAATATTCTCGTGTGATGTTACTAATGGGACCAATGAGCCATGGCTTCTGCAGATGAAGATGACTCTTCAGCACCCTCATCCCCAAACTATGCCCAGCTTTCTGGCTTTCATGTGAGACTTGTTAGCTATTAAAGGGATCTAGTAACTTTGTTGGCATGTGCAAAAAGTGATGAATGGTTGATACAAATGTGTATTGTTCAGATATGATATGTCCGTTGAGTATTGTGTGGAAATTTCACTTTAAATGGACGTTATATGGCCGAGCAATGTGCGAAAATGTAAAGTGATATTAGCTCACTAATTGCATTGACTATGTACACAGTGGATAGTTAAAATCTGAACCCTTCATCGAAAATATCTAACGAAAGTGAGATTTGAAAAACCCAAAGCTGTTCCAAGCTTCTATTAAGTGAAACAAATACAACAAGGTAGGAGAAAACCACTAGATTTCTCATTAAGTTGTGTGAATTTGGAAAATAGTACTCAATCCCTTTAAAGTGATAGATCTATTAACTTTGTCAAATTCATCCAAGAATCGATTGGAGCTTTCACATTTCCCTTCGGACGTTTTTTCAATTGTCCAAATCAATTGACAGTAGGTGATGAGAGAGATCTGAAGAAAAAAAAAAGTTTTCACTAGGTAAACGCAATGTTCTTTTTCTATGAATCACTTTATATTCCAAGTTATTTTCCTGGTAAGAGTACAAATATTCTGTTCAACTCATTCACTTTCGACTATATAGTCCAATAGTCCGCAGTTGCCAGCGAAGATGTAGTTGCAGAATGTTATAGACCTTCAGAATGTTATTCACTGTTTTTCTACTACAGTTTATTTCTCAAAGTAAATTTCCAAGCTAGAGTAGTTTTTTAGCTGCATATGGCACAAAGACATTTGATTTTGGTGCTGTCGTATACACAACACTTGCCCCTACAAACAGTTTGAAAATACACCGGATGGTGGACTGTACTCTCTAAGAAGGAGATTTTCCAACAGCGAGATCCTTAGTTTGAACCCTGTGTATGCCTACTGAGTTTGTTCTTCAGCAAGACAATCCACTATTGTTGCACTCTACCCAGGTGTAAAAATGTCCGGTAGGAGGTGAAAGCCTTTATGAGAATGATCTTCTCAAATGCCCACGGATGAGTTGCTTGGAAGGAATGGTCCCAGGGAGTCCGGATGGTGCACACAATGTGTGCTGGCTAGTAATAGTTTAAAGACGATATTGTATCGTAGGTGCTATATTAATCAAATCAATTATTATTATTATTATTCTCTTTTTTTCATAATTCATGCAGTCTGACAGCCTTCAGACAGAGGTGAAGCTAGAGTATGATGGCAGTCCTGGCTGCAGCAGCGACAGCATCTGTTCCCCGGAGTCCAACGCCGACACCTCCCTCATCAACGGTCTCCAGGCAGGGCTCAATGACAATGAAGAGGGCAGGGAAGGGGCGGTAGACTTAGCCAACGCAGCAAACCCGCGGCTGTGTGCGGTGTGCTCTGATCTGGCATCGGGGTACCACTATGGCATTGCCTCGTGCGAAGCATGCAAGGCCTTCTTCAAGAGAACAGTGCAGGGTAAGTCTATCTTTAGGCTTTGTCATTCTTTTGACACCTGAATATTGTTTGATAAAGAGAGAGTGAGGTGGACCTAGCTAACCCAAAGCTGTGTGATCTAGCATTGGGATACCAGTGAGCCATGCAAGGCCTTCTTCAAGAGAACAGTACAGGCTAAGTCCAACTTTTGATTTGTGTTTTGACACAATAAGAACACCAATGTTTTAAAAGACAATTAACAGATTGGGTAGACCAATTCAAACCAACTCTGATCTGGCATCGGGATACCACTGCATGCAAGGCCTTATCCACGAGAACAGTCCATCTTTAGGTTTCATGTTTCATCATTCTTATGACACCTGAATATTGTTTGATAATGAGAGGGTGAGGTGGCTGTAGCCACTGCAAAGCTGTGTGCTCTGATCTGGCTTCGGGATACCACTATGGCATTGCCTTGGGTGAAGCATGCAAGGCCTTCTTCAAGAGAACAGTGCAGGGTAAGCAGTGAAGGGAACATGCATCGTAGTGAATGTGCGTTCATGAGGAATTGATAGGTAACATGTATCAAATTATAAAACCCATACCAGTATTGAATACTCATGGCTAAGCCCCACTCTGCGATGCCGTGTGTGCGCATACAGGATCCTGTATACAGTTATCGCTTGCACTCACGAGTCCCTGCGAGGAGCTTATTTTCGCATAAATAAATGTTGCTCACAGTGCGTACAAACATATGCATGATTGATTCATCAAACCATTTTCTTGTGATTGGGTTTTAAAGCACAATATTGATTTAGATGACACAGAGAGATTCTCTGGGATAGTCTGTGAGATGGAAATCATGGACTTGTGGCCTTTTTTTATTTGCAGGGTATATTTTTCCTATAAATACTACATCTTGTAGATTCTAAAAATAGTGTAGTTTTTAGCTTTCTAGAAATCAACAGGTGCCTAATCTGAGTTGTAGTGGCCGATTAAGGTCAAAAGAAAATAGAAAATGTTATCAAGTTATCAACAGATCTTATCTCGGGTCAAGAAAAATATGTTGCATGCAAGAAAAACATTATTTACCAAAGAGCTTTAATGTTGTTAGTGCAAACATGGACAGAAGATATGTACTATGTTGGTCACATGACTTAGTTTTCTCTCAGCTTCAATGTGTTTAAAGTAATATTAGTAACAGAGTGTGGCGTACTGTCGCACATCACCATTGGTAATGGTCAGGCACGCCAACAAAAGTGTGAGATACATTATTGGTTGCCAAGTAGACTATTTGCCAGCTTACTTGTCAGTAAAGGCTCCAATCAAAGAACAAGTTATGAAAAAAGCATCTGATGTCATAAATGGGGACCCGGATGGATGGGAACATAGTTCCTTAGCAAGTGTGCGCCTTACAGGTGCCTGGCTGGAATACTATCTATGGAGTGGAAAATGTGCACTTTGTATGTAGGAATGATTGCAGTGTGTATCCCTTGACTGGATAATACTGACAGAGCTTAGAAGCTTAATGCAATTTGTGCTCTATAAATATCTATTATCATTATTATTATTATATAACTTCTATGTTATAATCATACTTGTCAAGGAGTTGTACCCCCCTCCCTTTTTCCATTAAAATGCATAAATATTATGATAATTACAAATACAGACTTGTCTATGTTGTTTACTTGTA
The DNA here is from genome assembly GCA_037951105.1 of Echinarachnius parma. Classification (NCBI taxonomy): domain Eukaryota; kingdom Metazoa; phylum Echinodermata; class Echinoidea; order Clypeasteroida; family Echinarachniidae; genus Echinarachnius; species Echinarachnius parma. The sequence continues at coordinate 87,325 of JBAMJV010003267.1, forward strand.
GTATACATGTACACGTACCTCGTTTTTTTTTTATGTAGGAAACTTAAACTACCAGTGTCATTCCAAGAACAAGTGTGAGGTGAATAAGAAGAGACGCAAGGCTTGCCCGGCATGCCGCTTCCAGAAGTGCATTGACATGGGCATGATGATAGACGGTGAGTAATAGTTAGTGATTTAATACTACAGTTGATGACTTAAACATTTATGTAGATCAGTATGGAAATTATTTTGTTTAATTCCTTTTGTTTAGCTTAGCTACTTGTCAGCAGTAACCTTCTTTACTAATTCAATATCTAGTGAAAAAAGGATGGATGTATTGTGGCTTGTACGTGTGTACTTCCATTATTAGGACAGAAAGACACACACACAAAAATCCTACTGTATGGATATGAAGTGTCATCTATGTATCAAAATATATATGTATTTTTTAAATTTGATGTTTAGAGGCCACTGTAATTTCTTAGTATTGCATTTAATAGATGCATACACTGTCTTTTGATTAATATTCATCACATAAATCTATTACTGAAAGGAACACATGGATAGACATTGTTGTATTTGTTATCAATGAACCGTATCATGCTTTACCTATCTAAAGTGATGTCCTTAAATAAAGATGGCTTGATAATATACAGTTATCATGGAATTATCAGTAATTGCATCCATGTTATAGATGTGGCTTACATATAATTATTCTAATTATCAGTGATTGGTGCAGTGTTGGAGATAACAATGGCAGGAAGTCAAAGTTCATTTCCCCATTTCAGGCGGGGCATCCTTGGACTGGTTGCTTGGTGTCCAATATGGAGAAAAAATAAACATTGTTAACCCTTTGGGCAAAAAAAATGTCATCAATGAAATATAATACACAGGGTCTTGAGGCAAATCAGCACCCAAAATACCATCAGCGCTACACTAAATTCATAAAAGAGCCCTGTATAAATTGCAGAGCAAATTTCAGGATGATATGTTACGCCAAGCAAGCTTGAAAAGAAGCCACGGCAAACAATTGTCCCTGTTTATAACAATTAAGTGAATTCAACCTGGGCTTAAAGTGTGTCATTTTGTGTAATTTATGAACTAAATTTGACCCGCATACTAGATTTTGTATTACCAGCCATTAATAATTACCAACGGACTATAATAACTTTCTATTGAGGATTTGGGTGTTATTAACCAATTCCTTATCATTGTGGATAATAACTTTATTACCGGTTCATTGCCTGGTACCAAGAGGGTTCAATGAATGAGGGAAAGTTATCTCAGACTTGCATGTAATATGAAAGCTGTTATCTGAACAAATCTCTCGAAGCTTTCATTTTTTGTAGAACCTATTTTATGACAGCTCTATTAAAAGTGCAATCAGGGTGGACTCGCCAGGATATAGAGAACACGGAGGTTAGGTGTGGTGCTTTTAATTAGGTCAATATGTTTGGCAAGCCTCCACACTTACTTTTTTTGTACTGGCCCATTCAGGCAAGTAAAATCATACATTTTGAAATGTTACTTTCCCTAATATAAAGTTGGCTTGCCCTCTTCTAGATGAGATTAACACATATTAGATTACATTGTTCTCTTGTAGTTAAACAATTATTTACAATTGCCAGTGACGAGCCATGGTCTTTGGTATCATGCTACCCTTTGCACATACCCACTAATGAAAGGCAGATAATGTATGTAACTGATAAAACATACATGTATATTGCATAAATCACTCTGTGAGCCTGGAATGATCTGTACTTTTCTGAAGTCTATGGGAATCCATGTGCAGATTTTACATTCCATGATACATACTCATACTGAATGTTTGCATCCTCAATTTGAAATGTAAGCAAGTTCTAGTTTATCTGGGTCACCTTCACAGCATAACATTAGCCTTCTCTTTACCGTTGTCACATTTATGTGTATAATCAATGCTATAAATTTACTTTTTTGCCTTGTGGCTCAGTCTGGCAAGTTAAAACAAGATTTGTCAAATTCTAGTGGCCCGAAACCCGAAATCTGGTGGCCCCAAACAAAGAAAAACATTACAAATTCTGTCATATTTGGTTGCCTTTTCGGGCCAGTGGAATTTATCATCAATTTTTTTTGGTGACCCATAGCTCATTTTGAGTGGCAGCGGGCCTGAGATCATTTCAAGCATTGGTTTAACACTTTGAATGCTAAATTGATTGTATGAATCCAGTTGAGCCAGTGTTTTTATACTAGTTTACATATCCCTCTGAAACATCCAATACTATAATATTGTGTGATAATTGTTTTTGTGCTTTGTCATGGTATTTCATTAATGTGGCTTCATATCCTGTGTACTTTGTAAATCAGCGGATACCTTACAAAAGACTCTTGTTTTCATATTTGTTAAGCCATTGTGAAGTTAGAGCAGAAGATGGCATTAAGGTTATCTTTGTGATTGAATTATTTTGATAAATAGAGCACCAAAGTGATGACATTCTTTTTTAAACAAAATGGTTCTTATACTTCTTAGCAACATGTCTTGATTGCCTTCTTAGAAACCACTAGATCACATATCAATAAACTTGCATAAAATTCTTTGGAACAAATTTGTCATTGCAATGAATAGCTGTGATATCTTTGGTACTCTTTAATCCATCCTTAACCCTAATAAGGCCGGGGGGGCCATAATGGCCCCCCACCTCCGCAATTTTTTTTATTGCTCCAAAAAAAATGACGCGCCGCTGCTTGGTGACTTTTTTATTTTGGGTCTTGCGCATATTTTAAAGCAAACATTTTGAAAATCGGACCTACCGTTACAAAGTCACGTGACCTTTTGTCTATGCATGTCAGCCCGAAAATCGCTCAATTTCGTGATTTGTGTACAAAACATATGGAAATATCAGTTTTCGTAAAAAGAGGTATATCATTGTTTACATTTTATATGTTTGATTTGGGGTTAAAAATAGTTGAATTATAGTTAGAAATAAAATAAACAACAAAAAACAATAAAATACATAAGTAAAACAAACAAAGAAATACATAAGAAATTATAAAAACAATAAAAAACATACATTTTTCAAAAAATTAAAATTACCATTGTATTCTATACACTTCACTTATCATGCATGCAAATTTTCACGGCGATCGGCCGAGATCTTAAGTGGGGGCCATAATGCCCCCTCCCCCCCCCCCCCCCCCCCGGCCGTAGAAAGACCTCAAATAGCCCGGCCTTTTTAGGGTTAAAGGGATAGTACAGTTTTGGTAAGGCTAAACTTTAGTAATCAAAACCTGCACAATAGCATTACAAACTAATAGTCATAACTCCACCATGCTCGAAGGTCATACAAAATTACAAATGACTAAGTAAAAAGCCTGTTTTATCAAGCCTCTATACCAAAACTGAACTACCCCTTTAATTGTTATGTTGCTTTTCATGGAATCCTGTGACTATACAGTGTTTTCTTTTCTTTGTCCTTTTTAAAGGGATAGATGAGTTTTGGTAGAGAGGGCGCTAGACTACTTTTTTTGTTTTGAGAGGTAATGAAAAACTGAGTGTAAAATTTGAAAGAGCATAATATTTAAATAATAAAATCATCTTTGTTTGATCAAAATCGGTTCAGAGACGGCTGAAATATCCATAAATATAACAATTTGTAATAAACCTGGGGCCCCAGGTTTATTAGAGAATTTTGAACCAGCCGTTAAAAATTCAAAAAAATGCTTCCTCTTTTCAAAAAGTTACAAAATAGGTATTTAAATAGTTGTTGGTTATTTCTCTATCTATCACTATTTCAACAAAGCATCACATGCACAATATTTTATTCAAAATGGTTGAAACCGATTAGTGTTTAGAGAGCGCCCTCTTACGTTTTAACGGCTCTTTTTGAATGATAACATAATCTTTACTACGTCATTTGTAATTTTGTGTTCCTTTCTAGTTATAACTATTAGTTTGTAATGTAATGATGCAGGATTTGGTTACTCAAATTCAGTTTCACCAAAACTGTACTCTCCTTACCAGAACTCAACTATCCCTTTAAAACAATCTAAATGTTGTCTCTTGTCCTATGCATAATTCAAATAAAATGTTATCTCATAAACTGCTATCTAATGTTCCACTCTGCATAAATGATCAACCGCAGAGACTACCAGGGTAAACAATACTGTTATCATTATGATTGTTCTTATTATCTCAGTATTGCTCTAACCAAAACAAAGCCGTTATCATTATGATTGTCCTTATAACCACCGTATTGCTCTTACTAAAACAAAACCATTATCATTACATATGATTGTTCTTAGTACCACAGTATTGCTCCAACTAAAACAAAACCATTATCATTAAATGATTAGTCTTATATTAGCACAGTATAGCTCTAACTGATTATTATTGTATATGTTGCCATGGTCATGGTTTGCAGGTGTGAGACCAGACAGGGTTCGAGGAGGGAGGCAGAAGTACAGGCGGAGGCCAGAGGAGACAGATTTTGCCCCGTCATCATCGGCAAGGAGGGCAAAGTACAGGAGAGGTCAGTGAAAGATGAAATGAGTTTTCATTCGTTGAAATCACGTATTTGTTCAATAGAAAAAAGTAAATCAGACATGTCGTCTATAGAAAATTCTGTCCTGCTTCACATTTGGAAATTCTTCTTTTTTTCAATTTCCCACTACCAAGAAATTGTTTATTTTCTGTATAAATAATATCTGAGAGAATGTGACTGAATTCAAAAGTTTGGGAAAGCCAGATGATAATGTAAAAATTAAAACATGACAGTTAAACAGCCACCTGTTCAGAAAGGCCACTTCCCTCAAAAGGCTAACACTATAAATGCTAATCACAAGACTAATCACAAGACTGAACCTGTATAGAAGGGTCACTTGTGTAACACAGCCATTTTCTCAAGAGCAATAGTAGCACCTGGAATAATTTCATAATTCGTCATACCTTGCTGTGTATCGGTCTTCAGATTATAAGTTTGAAGTATTTTGGACTTTGTTTCGAGATAAGCTTTGAGGGGGAGGTAAATAATGGTGTGAACTTATCAACAGTGTCAAAATCTTCCCTTTGAGAAGTGATAGTGTGTCAAGTACAGTGATACGATTATCTTGGGCATTGAGTTTGCAGAAAGAAAAAGAAACTTGAAATCTGACAAGACTTTGATTTGTTGTTATGATTTCAAAATTCTTCTAACCCATAGTTAATCTTTGACAGTAGTTCGTCATTTAAAGATAGCTGATTCGTTTTGCCTTTTGATTTCTTTGTAGCACAAAGTCAATACTCTGGATGAGAAGTGTGAAATATAAAGAAGTCAGAGATTTATTTGACCTAACCTACATGTAATAATATTATATCCATCAGGTTTACCTATAATTGACCTCATATTTGTGTTATGTAACTCAAGATTTAATTAAGCAATTACTGTAAACGTGGTAATGTTTGCGGTGCATTAATTTTCGCTGAAGTCAGCGTCCGCGAATATGAAAACCCCCAAACATAAATTCGCGATTTGCAATGTGTGTGAACACTTGCTCAGCCGCAAAATTAAAAATCCGCGAATGTGTTCTGTGTCGCTCAGCACGAAATATTAATTGCGCGAAAACAACAACGTTTACAGTAGTATATTAAAAGAAAGTATGTTTATTTCCTGTTTCCATGACATAGAATCTTTTTTAAATTGTGGTTTTGTTCATTTTGCTACCAGCTTAAAATACATTTACATGAACCTTTGTTAAATTGTGTTTATCTTATATTAGCTAATTGAGATTTATTCATACTTCATGTTGTCCATTCTCTCCACAGCGGCTGAACTGACCAAGCATCTGCTAAAGATAGAGCCCCCGGTCAGCACCCTCGGACCGATTGACCCCAGTCTGAGGGACAAGGACCCAGCCTTCCAGGCCATGAAGATTATCACAGACCTCGGGGACCGAGCTCTGGTCAATGTGGTCCAGTGGGCCAAACAAGTTCCAGGTCTGTATTTTGAAGGCCTAGTCTTTAGAGATTGAAAAAGGAATAAGTTTAATTCAAACTGAACCACAACTCAGCCTTTCAAAACTATTCAGGGATAGAGCATTATCAAGTTCCACATCTGTATTTGTATCTCTTATCATGCCATATTATTTGTACTATGCTATCGGGGGGGGGGGGGGGGGGTCTGGCCTTTCATTAATTAGTTTCATTTTTGTAAACTTAATTTGTACTCGATCACATCAAAGATTATGGTGTCATATGTCATTTTAAGGTCACAGATCAGACACACACAAATGCAGTGAAACATTCATCTGTTGCACCTTGAAGATATTTATTTGATATCTTATAAATTTGGAACGCTGTTTGAAACAAATTTAACAATAGATATTTTAAATAACATCATGAAATATACAGTGGAACCTCATTATAATGAGGAGCTTGGTACCATGAAAATACCTTGTTTTATCAGGTATCTAGTTATATCAGGGTAAATAAACAAAATATTATATAAAGAGCTTACAAGTACTAAAATAAACCTTGTTACTAAAGGGGTTTCGTTATATCATAGATCTTATAACAAGGTTCCCACTGTAGGTAATATTGAATAGATGTGACTGTATGACAGTTCTAATGTTATTTGTATTAATTTTGGTGCTCAGGATTCACAGAGTTATCACTTGGCGACCGTAGGATCCTGCTCCAAGATGGCTGGATGGAGATCCTCCTGTGGCAGGTCATCTTCAGGTCAATCCCTCTCGAAAAGCCAGACAGAATAGCATTCACCAAGGTATGCATCCCATTCATTCTATTCATGATTAGCATCTTAATCTAGTAATACTGTCCGAATCCTCAAAATCAAATTGGAATTCTAGCAGTTCCCTCATACATGTACCTTGTTGTATTTGTATTAACAATAGAAGCATGGGACAGGTTTTTTTCTTTTCGAATTTCCCTTTCGTTAAAGAAATATTTACAATATAAGTGTTCAGATGTTAAACTATCCACTGGATAGTCTTAACCATGTACAAAGTCAGTGCAATGAGTTATATATAATGTCCATTTAACTTGAAATTTTCACACAATACCCAGTGGACATATCAGATAACAACAATATACATTATATCAACCATTCATCGTTTTTGCACATGTCAGCAAAGTTACTAGATCCCTTTAACAAATGTGACTGGATATTATATAGTAAAACCCTGCACTTGTCGGTAAAAATCAAAATTGAGATGTTCAAGCCATGATAAAGGCCTCATCACAAGCTTTCATTTGGACAATAATTGGCAGATATATGATTGTTTCAAATTTACAAACATATTAAGTCTTTCACATACATTATGTTAACTTAAAATGCCAGTTTCTTAAAAACATGAATAACTGACAAGTGCTTGGTTTTGCTATATCCAGTCACATATGTCTTCAGATCAGTCTCGTCTCTCTACCCATCTCTACCTATCCCTCAACCTGTTCCACCCTTCTATTGGTAATATGAATACAGTAAAGAGTTAGTTTTAAATACGTTTTGTGGATTTTGACAATATTAGTAGGTTCCTTTAATATATTATATTTGAATTTGTTATTAATATGACACTCCACTATCTATTAATGATCATCCAATCTACAGTGATAGATGTTGTAAAACAGACTGTATGTTTTGTATCTTTGTGTGCTAGGGTCTAAGCATGGATGAGGAACAGGCAGCCAGAAGTGGCCTTGGTCCCCTAGTAGTGAAGGCCCTCCATCTGGCCAGAAAACTCAGGGATATTGGCATCGACAGAGAGGAGTATGCACTTCTGAAGGCCATCATACTGGTTAATGTTGGTACGTATATTGTCAAACATTATAGTGTCGAGCACTCTTTTAAACTTTGGCGTGTGTGTGTGTGGTTTCAAGCACAGTTTATGTTAAAAATGGCCTCCGGCCCCTTGTAAAAAAGGCCCTTAAATTTGCCAGAAAACTCTAGGATATTGAAATCTGCAGGGATGAGTATGCGCTTCTGAAGGATGTCATATTGTATAATGTTGATATGTATATTGTCAATCATTATTACCAGTGTCAAGCACTGTAAATGTTTACAGTGGCCTCTAGGCTTGTAACAAAGTTCCCCTATTAAACACCCCCCCAAACAAACAAAAACAAAAACAGAAGAAGAAGAAAGAAAAAAAGAAAGGAGTATGCCCTTCTGAGGGCCACCATACTGTGTAAAGTTGGTATGTTTATTGTCAAACATTATGAACAGTATCGAGCACTCTTTAATGGATAAACTGTCATCAAACTGTACATCCTGTATAGTTTCATTAATGTATTGTGTGTTTGTACATTAGAGTCACTTACATCACACTTGGCCTTTCTGTTGATTCAATACAATTTGATTTGCATATGTACTACTTTATATATTGTCATAGTGTTAATATTGTTGGTGGAGACCATTAACATGTCTGAAGCATTTGTTCACCATTTCCTATAATTGCTTTTGCTCTTTTTATACAGAACTGTCAAGAATTGAAGAAGCCACGCAGCTGGGCACACTTCAGAACAACCTTTACGATGCGCTCCACCATCACATCATGAAGGACTACCCCGGGGACACCAGGAGAGTCTGCCACCTTCTCTCCACCCTGCCTACCCTCAGACAACTCTCCACAGAGTCCGTTGAACACGTGTCGCGCAACTCGGCCGAGAAGAGCATCCCCATCCAGCAACTCTTCCGCGAGATGCTCGAGTCAAAGTGCGAATGAGGGGAATGGGACCACCAAACTAAAACTTATAGACATTGGTGGCATTGGATTGACCTTCCTATTACCAAGGCCATTGATTGCTAACATGTGATATATCTCATCTCCTGGTATGAGATGTTTGATGCCCGTGTGGAAGAGGAAGTGGAAACGACGGAGCTATGAAATCATGACTGGAAGTCGTTTCATGAGGAGCTCAAGGGAAAGTGGTTGTGAGGTAAGTGTGAGAGACATATGTACTCTCTTACCAACCCTCACACTTTATGGCCATTATTTCGACTCATTTTGTAATTATTATGAGGAGCTCAAGCAGCAGAAGTGGTAGTGGCAGTGAAGGGAAGTGCAAGAGCAAAGCCAACAGACTTATGTGCTCTCTTGTCAACCCTCACATGGACGCAGGAGGATTGAGGTCACGTCGTGGGACAAACATTCCTACGAGAGAAGACGTTGCTGCTGTGAATGCACATGAATGCTGCCCTGTTCAGAGATGAGCATAACATTTAGGAAAACTATTTTAGTTTCCTACAAAAGCTGCAGGCGTGGGTAAAGCTTGATGTGGGGAGTTATGAGTGAAGCGTGAAATGGTGATTGCATTATTTCAGAAGTCTTTGAAGGAAACATTGAGATTTTATATTATAGTGAACATGTTTCTTGCTAACAAAGGTGTTCTTTTGTGACATATGATCAATGCTTGTAGTTGTTTTAACTAGTAGATGATGGAACATGTGCTGATCTAAGCATTCATGAGCGACATACCCGAGATGAGATCAGATGTGCATGACCGTTGCTTATGCAGACATATCATATAAATGTTGATTTGTAATGTCATATACAACGTTTACAAGTCATAAATGGTTTATAGCAATGGTGATATGGTTGCACGGTTTACATGTGCAACGGTAGAGAAGATGAATGGTCATATTGGAGCCTCTGGAAAGGTGACAGCTGGGACGCAACATTTGCTGCATTGATAGTTGTTTGTCATTGAATATCAAAAGTTTTATAAACATATATGAATATCAAATTGCTAATAATAATAATAATAAATAATAAATAATAAATGGGGCTTAAAGACCGCGTTATACAGTGTCTTAATGCGCTTTACATTATAACAATTCAAATAATTATATACACACTATTAGTCTATAACAAATGAGAAGATTTACAATATTTACAATAATATCAAAAGATAATTTGACAAAGAAAGAATGAATCTCACAGACAATTTAAAGCGATCTCCTATCAAAACATAAAACTTAGCATTAATGAATCAATTAAATACACATTGCAATTACGAAGAATGGGTGGATCATTACGTACCAGAAAGATTACATTTACTTAATGAGTGCAGAGGTATTTTTTAACTCAAGAGAAGAGCTAAAAAAGTGACAGAAGTTAGTAAAAAGCGATTGGACACTATTGGCAGAATACTGTGAGCACTCCCAATACAAATATGGATGGAAATACAAAACATTGTAGCCATATACTTAATCATCTGTAACTATGCTTCATCATACATTTGTCATTCAGTGTATTTTGCACAAATATACAAGCCCTTTTGGGTGTATTACTGTATATTATTGGTAGTGCACAACTATAAATCAATCCAGGGGGTGTTGTTGAACTTAAATTCTAAGTTCGACTTAAAATTATGGTAAGCCATATATACTATTGGAATAAAACATTAACAAACAAAAAACACAAAACTATTTGAGACTTCCAACACAAATGTACATCAATAATTTCAAGGCTCATTGATAATAACAAATATAACTGATTTTTGTCAAAATATATGCCTTTTAAAAAGAATTGTTTCAACAATTCTACAACGAAACTAACAGCTTTCCATAACTGTTAGATCTACCTTAACTTAGAATCTTTGTGAAATACCCCCTGGTCCTAATGAAACCTTGGAAATCCTGGAATTTAAATATCTGTTCAAATTACAGTGCACAGTTTGTATGTTGATTTGATTCTGCTTCTTTATGAAATATCATGATTGTTATTATTATCATAACTTGTAAATCAAATATGTGAGTCACCAGTGTCTTGCGTTACATGTGTATGTAGTTGTTTTTCTTTGAAGCTTTGAATATAAGGAAACTCCATGGTAACATGAGTATGGAGATTTAGAATGTGAAAACAATTCTTTGTCAGCATACACAATTCCAAAATTAGAATTGTGTTGAGAAAGTGAAAGCTTAGAAATAGAAACAAAAGTGAAATTGTTTCAAGTATGTGTGTGAGAGTCTTGATTTTTGTTTCAGTTGTCAACATAAACAAATAATATCAGAATTATTAATAGATGTTGACATTTGATGTGTATCATATGTCTGTTTTTTTAATTTGGTTTTGTTATATATTCTTAAATCTTAATACTTTGATATATATGATAAATACTACGGCCCTAGTTCTCAGAGGGTTGATTTTAATCCTAGGTTTAATATTTGAGTCCATGAGTAAGATTAAGTCTGGATTACTAACATTATGTTATACCGTGCAAATGCGATGTTAACCCAGGGTTACATTTAACACACTGTCCAGAATACAGACCAGAGTGAAAAGTGAAGTTGGGATGTGTAACATTTTTACTAACTCATTGATTTTATTTTTGTTAACAAAACGATTAAAAAGGAAACGGGTGTAATTTATCCATAATCCATATATATTGAAGCGTGTATAATGGTGTAACATAATACTTAAGACGTGATATAAGAAACATTACATGTATGTATATAGTGAAATTAATCGCCATTGTAAATAGCAATATTGAAATAAGCTCATGGATGTTTTTGAAAATATAATTTTATATTTTAAGACAGTACTAGTCAAACTAAAAAGGGTACAGTATGTCAACTTAAAGCCAATTTTTAATCAGATAAATCCATTATGCATTGGCAGTGAATATACAGTATAAATCAAAATCTTTATGGCATTTCAAAAAGACCTTATTTTGTTCTCAATTGTCACTTGGCACTACCAAACTTAAGAGTTGGTGTGTAGCATGGATTTGCCATTACAACAATCAAACCAACTTGCCACTGTCTAAATTTTGATTTGGTATCTTGAAAGATATCACGCTCTTAATCTTGTTTGTTTTTTGGTTGGTTGGCTGCCTGGCAAGCGGGCGAATGTTTACATTGTTGTACAAATAAAACAATCTAACTTGATCTCGTTAGCTGCTCTTTTGAAATAACCATTCGTATGACAAGCCTCCATGATAAATTAGTTCTGTACTGGCCTGTTTGGGCAAGTAAAGTCAATCATTTATAATGATTTACTTGCCCAAAGATAAAATTTGGTTGCCCTCTTACTTCGAGATGAGATTTACATGTATGGATAATATTGTTCTCTCAATCACTCTCATAGTTACAAAATAATTTAGTTGTCCAAATTCAATTTTTATTTGCCCCAGGCAAGCAGGCAAGTGTCAGTGTCGAGCCCTGCATATGAGATACGAAGTCTACATCCCATCCCCCTGTCCCTTTAATACTGACTGTGCAGTGGTATAATTACACAGGGTTTTGGGCCATGAAATGCCAAAATGAACACCATTCAAAATTAAAGAAGAACATATTTATTCAGCACCTCAACAACAAAATAGAGCACCAATTTAACTTTTGCCTTGTATGCGTAGTTGACTATAATAGATAACTCTTATTGATTCATTGAAGTATTAAACTATATATGTTGTAACACCAAGTTGCGAATACAATGTTAATGTAGCTATGATTGAAGAGAATGCATTTATTTGTGTAAGCCACTGTTTACAAGTATATACCAGCAGTTTGATACATTGAGAGTATTTTACTTCTATATATGTAATCATGTATTTGAGTTTGTTAGTTTCATTCTCCACCAAATGTGCTGTATGCTCATTAATTTAATTTTGAGTTGTAATCAGTTACACTGAAATCTGCTGACAGTGCACAATCATCTGAGGCAAATTCAGTCAGTGTATATTGGGTGAAGCATGCTGGTAAAAAGAGAGACCCATTATGGATATTTGTTGTCTTATCTCACGATTATACAAAACAAATATTCTACGCAGTCGGAGACAATATCCATGGCTTCAGAGTGGTCATTTATTTAGGTTTGTATTTGATAGTAAGGTAAGGCTAGTTTAGACAGCCCTGAGATGGGTGTTGCAGACACACCCACTATATATAGCCAATCACAAGTGGGGTTTTCAGACACACCCACTATATATAGCCAATCACACGTGGGTTTTGCAGACACGACCACTATTTACAGCCGATCACAAGTGGGTTTTGCAGACATGCCTACTATTTATAGCCAATCACAAGTGGGTTTTGCAGACACGCCTACTATTTATAGCCAATCACAAGTAGTCATTACAGTAGCATATATTATGGAGGGGTAATTGCCACACCACCACTAGTACCTGGGAATTCTTAACAAGTAAGTACCCACTAGTTGGGCCTATGAATAAGATTAATATCTGACATTTGGTTTCAAATTATTTATTATTTATAATTCTTTCTATGCCACAAAACTCTGATCTTGCATTAACCCGTTCAGGACAGACGCCCCCAAAAAATATGCATGCTAGGATCTATGGGAATTGCATATTATACCAAAATCAAATAGTCGTAATGGGTTAAGAATGAGATTCACCCCAAGATCTGGGGTGTATTCTGAAAAGGATTTTAAGTTAACATTTATTGTATCTACCTCACTAAAATATTTTGTAGCAAATCGTAATTCATTTAGTACAGCTTTAGAATACCAATTTGGCTAAAAATCTTTTAGTGACGAAGATACAATAAATTTGAGCTTAAAATCATTTTCAGAATACACCCCCTGGAACCAGTTGGCATTTTGCTGGTTGATGAAATTCCTGCTGAAATGAAAAGCATTAACATCACAAATACAAAGAAGCATTACTGTATTAATTGAATATAAAGAGTGATGCCAACGTGACTTCTTAGCCAATTTGGTTACAGCATTAAAATTGATTGATTTTTTTTTTCTCGTTGGGATTTGGGATGATGGATTTTTTACTATGAAAGGAATAATATACATTACACATGATTTCCTTGAAGTAATGAAGACTCAAAATTTGCAACATCAAAAAAGCAAAAAGATTTGTCCTTGCAAATAACAATTATTTGTTTTCGGTTAGAAACTCTTTATTAAGCGCTATATAAATGAAATATATTTGTATTTTGTAAGGATAGATGCCTAGTGTATTTTATGAACATAAGGACATTTTTCAACGTTGTTTTCTAATTTCTAGATAGTCTGTCATGTTTTGCTTTATTGCGTGTAAATTATACAAGTATGAAGTAGAAGAAATCAGTACAGATTTGTACATGCATGTAGTTAAAAAACACAAAAATGTATGTGTACACAAAAAATCAAGTGAGTTATCAATTTTGTACAGGTTTTGACAAATTTGTCTGTATGCGATATCGAACTTTGGAACTTTTTTTAAAACTCTGGGCCACTGATGTTTTCTTCTTTATTCTCCCTCTTATGTTGATACACATGTAAATATATTTGATGCAGAGAGAACATATTTTTGTAAATTTTAAATGTCCTTTTCTCTATCAGGGTAAACTTGTCTATAATAATCTAACTTCTATTTTATTGCAATTGTGTTAAATTCTTGTCGTGAAATTTAATGCATATGAGGAGAGCAGCTAGTTTGAATATTATACTTTCTGTTGGCCAGGTAAATATAGCAACGTGTTGTTTTATTTCAAACATAGGGAAATTGACTAGAAATATATAATGTGAATGAAATTGAGCAAAGATAATAGGACAAACCCCATTTTCTTTTATCATTCTTATTAAAATTGTTGATGTGTAAGTGTGTTATCTTATCCCAAAGGCCCAATTCTCAATTCTCAATAGTGGGTTAACGGCACTCATTGACATTTTATTTCCGAATACCCCGTCTTGACAGGCTTCAAAAGTCGGGGTAACATCTGGGCATCTACCCTGTTAAGAGGGTACAATTGAGGTAGCGTCAGAACAATATTGGGGGAGATTTTAAACAAGTCGAGTCGGGGTAGAGTCGTGGTAGCATCTGGACATCAGCCAGACGCAGAACCTGTTAAGATGGGTATTTAGTCTATGGACTTCTGAATCCTGCTCTTAATTTGGAATGTTTATATTAATAGTGTTATTTTTAATTGATAGACTAAACTAACCTTGGCTTAAATTTAACCCTTCCTGTGTTAAGAATGTGGGCTAATCTCTTGAAATATACTTCTCAAGCTATATGTACTTGTTGCAAGAAACGCTAAACCTGAAGCCTTGCCAGGTGTTTCACCGAGATTGAAAATTATGGAATTTCATTTGAAGTTCCTGTAGTAAATAGCAGAAAATATTTTGAAACGCAACATAACATCTTTGTGAAAAATCATTGATATTCTCTATAATCAATGAAATTTAATCTATGTTCTTGGGGTATTTCTTTGTCTCAAATATAGACATTTTTGGTATTTAAAAATGTGTTATTCCTAGGTAACAAATGGCCTACCATAATTTTACTGGTCTATAAAAAAAAGTCGGCTGACCATGCATATTAAACGCATGACCTCAAGCAATGTACTTACACTCGCACAAGTCTATTTTCCTTTCATGTATTCCTGAGGAAATTTGCATTATTTACACAAATAAGTGACAAATTTATCTTTTGTACAATGGGGATTTATGTGAGTTCCATGTACCTAAATGCACTGAAAGTAAAATACAGTCAAACCTGTCTATAAAGACCACCTAAGGGAGACAGAAAATGTGGTCTTTATTATCAGGTGGTCTCTATAGAGGTTCATTTACATGTAAACTGCATTCAAGGGAGTCAAGATCAGTGGTCTCTAAAGACAGGTGGTCGCTATAACAGGTTTGACTGTATCAATTATAAATAAGGACAACTGACAAAGATAGATTGAATGAATTACAAATTGAATACAAATCCTGCCAGATTCAAATGTAATGCTCTAACAAAATATATATACATGTATGTTGATCAAGTACATAGTTACTGTATATCAACTGGAATGTTACCATGTTGGTTTATGAAATTGTCTATTATCAGTTGTGTAATTTTCTTCTATCCATTTGTTGTAAATAGAAATAAACAAATTATTTCAGATAAAAATGCACTTTTGAGCATTTGTATATATACAAACATATTTCCTATTTTTCATATCTGCTCAATGAATGCAGTGTCTTAAATTTTGATTTGTTTTCATGTAAAAAAAAATTAAATAAATAAAACTGTCAGTAAAGATGGAATATCTTTACTCCAGTGAAAAGTTATAATTGAAAGTGAAAGACTGGTGGAAAGGAAATGTACAAATTTATGATTATGTGTTTGTGTATTTCATCAACTGTATTATTAAACAAACAATGTTCATGACCTCAGAAAGTAAAATAAAAGCAACATGAATCAAAAGATTTGTCTCTATTTGTGTGTATACATGATTGATGCGGTTCAATGACATAAGTGCTGGTGGCAGATTGTGTGATAAACGGTGCATTAAAGGGGAGCCAAGTGCTGCAGTTAAGTGCATAATTCCTGTCACTTATATTTCATCTTGGGTATCACTAATAAAGGAAATAATCAATGTTATTTAAACCATTATCATTTGTTTTGACTGAACACTGGAGGCTGCCATGTTTTCCAACTGTACCATATGTAACGGGCACTAACCAAAAGGGGTAATGTAACCACGGACATAGCAGCAGATACAACAACAGTGGTTACAAAGCCCACTTTTGTTAGTGCACGCTCGGGTAACGTTTCATGCGGTACCGTTAGAAAACATGGCAGCCTCCAGTGGCTAGTCAAAACAGTCGATAGTGGTTTTTAGAAACATTGATTATTTCCATCATTAGTGATAACCCAAGAGGAAATATACAACTAGAAGTGACGGAGCATAGTATGTCCTGGGAACAACTGCTGTTAAAGCATATTTAATGTTGTGTCATCTTTTGATGCAATTTCATTTATGATTGTGCATTTTCAATCTGTATAACTATTATAAAACTGTTACCATTTACAAAGGGAACACAATTATTTCAGAACAAAATATACAGTCATTTATCAATAGATTTCCATTTGAATAATGGCTTTTAATCAGCAAATATGTTGGATTTCACACATAAGATCAAATGTTCTTTATGCATTAAAAATTGCAAAAATAATACATTACTATATTGAGGGTATATAAAATGTGCACAGTATAATATGTGTACTGCCAAAAGTGATATTGGCCTAAATATAATAACAAAATGGGTATATAAATCAAGAAAGCTTACTTCAATCATGTTTCACAAGTAACATAATGTTTGGGATAAATGAAAGTTAACTGACCAATCATATACACATTCAAGAGTTATGTTCTTTTTTTGTTGTAATGTCTCTTATCATTTGTATCTCCTTCACCACATGTCCATTGCTTATCTAAAAAGTTTCTTTCAGATCTCTGCATCATTAGATACAACAGAAAAAACACATTATTTGTTTTAATCAGAATGATAAAAAGATTGAAACCGATGCCAAATGTCCAACACAAATTATACTACAGCGTACTCAATGGCCGGTATTCTACTACATTCATCAACTTAGGCTAGTCTAAAAGGACAGAAATTACCACTAACCAGTAAAACCCATTCCGCATCAGTGGAATTTGACTAGCACATTGATTGTTGTCATGCACCACCAGGCACCAGGGATAAGCTAATCGTTTCTCATTTCTCTAACATTCCAATGAAATGGTTTAACACGCCACCAGTAATTATTTCCTCTGACTAAAAGGACATAATATTACTGGCGACATGTTCAACCATTTCATTGAAATGTCACACATCCCTTTGTCTGGATGTCCAATGAGGAAACAATCAAAGAGGGTCAGAGGGTGCATGACAATCATCAATGTCAAATTTCACAGATGTGAACTGGTTTAACTGATTACCGCTACTTTCTGTCTGTTTTAGTCTAGTAGCTAAGTTGATCAATTTAATCGAATACCAGCCAATGTATTAGGCCCATTTTGATTTTCTTGACCAGTCCTGAAAGGGTTAAGATACAATATTTCTAAATTAACTTTATAATTAAATGAGATGTTCAAGAGTGCATGACTACACAAATATATTCTGCCACAAAGACATGTGTTCTGAATAAACAATATTCACTAATAGTGATAAACAAACTGGATAGAAGTCACATTATCAAATTCAGATCATAACATTCAGAAGATGAATACTGAAATTGTTCAATTTTTCATCTCCTAAATTGTATATGATCCATCCTTTTAATCATTCATTCATGCATGGTGGGAAGATCACCATACCACACTGTGGGTGCCCATATTGAACTTGCCTTGTTTGTGCACACTTCATAACACTGTGTGAAAGGCATTAGCAAGATTGCACTGCACATCCAAATTAAAATTTGAACTACCTTTTATACATGCATATACAACTTTGTGTGATGTCTAAATTCGCACATGGCCCTATAATGCTGAAACAGTAGGCATGAATACAATAACATTCAAATGGAAACTTGGAAACTCTTGTATTAAGTGCTATGTGAATGCTACCCATTATCTAATTAGATTTAATTCTATTTTTAAAATGTGTGTTACAGGCTTATTTCTCAGGTTGTCACAAACCATGTTTAAAACTGACTAACAATGCAGTACCAAAAGGTTCCAAAACTGAAAACTGGATGTTACTGAAACCATCCTATCGGAGAAAAAACAACTTGTTTTAGTACTCTAGTTACATGTCGCCAACATATTTGTGACTGGATTTAGCAAAACTCTGTATTTGTCGGTAATTCATGTTTTGAATAAATGCTGATTATAATCATATCTTGGCCGAATATTGTCCAATGTTTATGAAGAAGGTATCAAATGGAAGCTAATTGTGATGGAGCCTTTAATCGAGTCTTTGAAAATCTAAATGTTGAAATTTGTTTGCAGACAAGTGTAGGATTTCGCTATATCTGGTCAATTCCTAAAACTAAATTATCTGCCCTCCAAGTTCATGGTTCTGTTTGGGCATTGCACATTACCTGAAAGCATGGACGTTAAATTTGAAGGACGTTGCACTTTTTCAACAATACGAGGAGAAACACATACAATGTAGCGTTACAGTACACACACGCGCGCGCACACACTCAACACACACGCACGCACTCACACGCAAGGTGGTTAAAATTTAACCCTGGGTGCAAATGCACTATGTGCAATCATTTCTTTAACCATTTCAAATTAACAATAGTGTATTAAATTCAAACAATGGAATAAAATATTTTGAAATTTCAATGAGAATTCAGGCTATAGAGATGCACTACCCTCCGACATATCAAGGGTGAATAGTATGATGTAGATGGTCACACTAGGCATATTGACCATTTACACATCATACTCACAATTTCCTGGTCCTATAGAGTACATTGACCATGCATGTAAAAGCATGTCAACAGTTGCATGCTAGCCATGCATTTTGTATCCAATGCCTATGACACAGAACAATATGGTAATATCTGTATGAGTGGGTGAATAGAGAGTTTGAAAACACGTCCAAACTAGTTGTCAGCTGTAGAGTGATATGATATTCTCCAGTCTTAATATTTCAGCTAGGTTTCCTCATCGTCTTCATTTCTTGCACTCAAGGAAGTCCCTGAGAAAACAAACAAAACATTGAGAATGAATTAAAATCATACATTAAAGGGAAAGGCCAGTAGTGGGAAATAGCTTTATTGGTCAACTAATTGATTAGTATTATTGAAATAACATAAAAAGGAGTGTGTGTGGAAAATCTGAACCGTACCATCGTCAAATGCAGAAAAATCAGTAAAAACGTTTATGAAAGCCGCTGACATTGAGCCTAAATTCACCGTCAGCTTGGCCCGTCTACGCTGGCCACATTCTGTACGCTCGTTCGAGCGATTTGCTTGGGCGAATTGCCATGTGCGCATTTGCCATAGGATTTACACATCGCACGTGGCTGTATATCAACCATACGACCATCGGCGAGATATCTATCCAGGCCGGATCGATATGATAATTTACCAAATATATCAATTAGTAGGCGGTTTCCAGGCAAAATTGTATCATCCCGTATTAGTAAAAACATATTCTTTCATAGGATTGGTAATAAGAGCTTCCATTTCATTTTTTGAGAGGGGGGCGTTTCCAAAACTGGTCTTTATCTTTAATTATACTGTAATTTCAAACAAATAAACATGCAATTGGTGCTTTTATACTGCTATCCCATCATCAGATACCTACCAATAATAATGCAAGCCTGCAAGCCTCCACACTAACTTTTTGTCTGAACTGGCCCACCGGGCAAGTAAAATCATACATTTTGAAATGTAACTTGCCCCTATATACATTTAGACAAATTTACTTTCCCTCTTACCTCTAGATGAGATTAATATGTATATGAATTTACATTGTTCTTTTATAGTTGAACAACTATTTAGTTGCCTGATCGGGCAAGCAAACTAGAGAATTTATGAAATTTTACTTGCCCCACACCAATTTTGACTTGCCCCCGGCAAGCGATCAAGTGCTAGTGTCGAGCCCTGAATAAGGTTATTTGACATAGTGCAATTCCTGTGAGTATCATAGCGCTTTGCACTTATCCCAGTCAAGATAAGGGATATCAGTAGTCATATGTCTTCATGCTGCAATGCTAGAAATTAACTGTTTTCCCTGGTGGCACAGTCAAGCAAGTAAAATAGAGACTTATCTAATGTTGCTGGCCCGAATCATGTAACAGGAGGCCCAAACATAGAAAAACAATACAAAATCAGCCAAAATTTGGTGGCCCGCAGC
This sequence comes from Echinarachnius parma, assembly GCA_037951105.1. NCBI lineage: Eukaryota > Metazoa > Echinodermata > Echinoidea > Clypeasteroida > Echinarachniidae > Echinarachnius > Echinarachnius parma. Next base: position 107,820 of record JBAMJV010003267.1, read on the forward strand.
TTATGTTTAGTGGCCCGGACTAGCTGGCAAGTGCTAATGTGCTATGACTTGTTAATGTCCTCTTTTTGTTTAAATATATTTCCTCATATTTTTGCCCAAACTAATCTGTTATGATATTGTCGCATACCAGTTTGCGCGGTAAGACAGCCAAACTGATATCATAAACTGGGACATAAAAGTTTCTGCGCATGTCAACAAGGACAAAAACTTCTCACAACTTGTTCTTACCTTCCAAAGGGAAGTAATCCAGTAAATATTTCTCGTAAATGCTCTGGTCTTGCTGGAGAAACGTGCACAATATTATTCTGTCCAGCTGTGATTAAGATAAATAATAGATGGAATTGCATTAATTGTTATTTTTCAGCGACAGGTTGTGTTTTATCATATGTGTAGTTATAACGATGAGGCACAATTCAATGGAGGTGATATTCAATGCTGGAAATTAACTATTTTTCCTTGTGGCCCAGTCGGGCAAGTGAAAAAAGATTTTTCGAATTTTAGTGGGCAGAAACCTAAATCCGGTTCCCTCAGAAAAACATGATACATGATAAGTACTCGTCAAAACTGTGCATTAAGACCACCTAATATATTCAGAAAACAAGACAATTTGACATTGTAGACAGGTGGCCTTCAAATACTGGTTCCATATCATTGTTTTACTCTGTAGGGGATCACATTTGGTGGCCACTCTAGGCAGGCTGGCTGCAATAGACAGGTGTTCATTGAACCAGAGTTAGCTGTTGATTGATATCCACATGTTGTAGAAGCTCTATATAATAATAATAATAATAATAGGTTTGATTTATATAGCGCCTAATATGATACAATATCATCTCTAAGCGCATTATTATTACCCACGTTATAGGATACAATGCAAACCAGCACACATTGTGTGCACCATCTCCACTCCCTGGGGAGCATTCCTTCCAAGTGGCTCACATGCATTGAGAAGTTCATTCACATAAAGGCTTTCACCTCCTACCGGGACCCCATTTATACACCTGGGTAGACCTGAGAGCAGCAATTATATCTATTATACAAGCAGTGCATACGCATTGAGCTGTCGACAAGGGATCACATTTGGTGGCCACTATAGGACAGGTGGCCATTAATTAAGACCGGTTTAAGTGTATTTGTTTGCTCTTTACCTCGGTAGGGTTCTCTTCTAACCAGATCTTGATTGATCCCAGCGCCACTCTGCAAGCATCTTCCTTCGGGTAACCTGGGATAGGACAATCAAAGAGAATGCTTTTAAAGGGATGTAGTAACATTGTCCAGATCCATAAATCTTACTTAGAATGTTAGTGGTTCTGTCATACCATGTTGTATTCATATAACCGATAGAAGCATGGAACAGGTTTCGTTGTTTTTTCCAATTTCCCTTTCGTTAAAAAGATATGTACGATTGAAGTGTTTGGATTTTTAACTTTCCACTGTTAACAAGGTCATTACAATGAATTTGCAAATATCACTATGCGTTTTTGCTGATTATTTGGCCATATAATATCCATTTAACATGAAATGTTCACACTTTACTCAGTGGACATATCAGATCACAATATACATTTTATCAACCATTCATCACTTTTTGCAAGTATGTCAACAAAGTTACTAGATCCCTTTAAGTTAATATTAATTTGTTTTAATTGCGTTTTCATTGCGGTCCAAACCTGAACAGGGGAACATGAATAATCATTCTAATATGATTCAATACTCCAAATTCACCTTGCATAAATTAGTAGTTGCTATGTCAGGTACATCTTTGGCAAGCTTTCAGGTTGCCATGAACAACCTTTGTTGATAGAATATTTGGTATATACATTACGTTACTAAACCAGTCAACTGAAATTGTTTTTTGTTCTCTGTGTTTTAGTATTACTCTGACAAGTTTCCTTTAAAAAAAATGCTTAATAATACTGACACACTGTCTGATTGTAACCCTTTCAATTGGCAGTTTTACCTAGATGGGAACCTGGTGGGTCCAGTATTAACTCTACAAGGATTACCAAATATAGTAGGGAAAGGGTAAACAAATTGATAAAGAAGGTATATAATAAGGATTAGAATGTTTGGTTGTAATTTTGTCCAAAAGGCATATAATGCATATAGCACAACTTTTCTTAATCACCATAATTAAATAGCAACGATGTAACATATACTTTGAAAATATTAACAAAGTATTATGTAATATACATTATGCACATACATGTAGGTAATATGGTCCTTAAATCTTTTTAGTAGTACTTACCATAAACTCCTGTGGATATGCATGGAAAGGCGACGGATCGAATCAGGGGTTCCACTGGTTCCAGATCATGTGATAAGCTCGATAGAATATCACTTCCCCCACTTTCTTCCCCTCCCCTCTCTCCAGGCTGCCTCCCGTTCGACGACGCTCCATCCACCTCTTCCACACCACCTGGGACGTTGTTCTCGTCCGCTTCTGCGGTCGGCACCTCCGGTTCGCCCTTCCCAGCCGCAGGTCGCCGTTTCCTGGCCTCCATTCTTGCGCGATTGTGCTTGTTGTGCTCCGTGATGCGATCGAGACACATTTCGTAGCAGCTGGTCAGGTTCTCTCTGTGGGTGAGGCTGGGCGATGGGCCGTGAACTCTAGGCCCCACCGTGTGAAGCACATCTGAAGAGAGGACAAATTACATTAAAGGGATCAATTAACTTTGTTGACAAGAGCAAAAAGTGATGAGTGATTAATAAAATGTGTATTGGTGTGATCTGATATGTCCACAAAGTAATGTGTGAAAATTTCATGCTAATTGGATGTTTTTTGGCCGAGAAATTAGCAAAAATGCAAAGTGACATTCACTAACTCATTACACTTACTATCCCGTAGACAGTTTAACATATGAACAGTGCTTCAATCGTAAATATCTTTTGAACGAAATGGAAATTTGAACAATGCGATAGCCGTAATGTGTCTCGCCCACTTGCGCGCATACATGCAACGAACCAACATTTGACCTTTGACCTACTTATGTGGCCTTTGACCCCAGAATATCATGGAGGCCAATATAGGGCATCTACCAATCAAGTTTGGTTACAAACAGATGCAGGGTTGGAAAGCTATTAACCCTAATAGAGTCTTGCAGGTAAACTTTCACATTTGACCTTATTTGACCTTTGACCTACATATGTGACCTTTGACCCAAGAATATCATAGAGGCCAATTTAGGGCATATACCAATCAAGTTTGGTTACAAACAGATGCAGGGTTGGAAAGTTATTTAAATTTGTGTAAGCGTCACGGATGGACGAAGGAGGGAGGACAGACGGACGCAATTTGGATCCCTTAATTTCTCTCCACCTTGGTGGGCTCGACAAAAACCGAAACCCGTTCCATGCTTTTATTGGTAATATGAATTGAATATGACAAGGTATAGGAGAACCACTAGAGTTCCAAGTTTTGAGGATATGGACAATGTTACTAAATCATTTTAAATTTTCCCCCAAAAGTAATATTTGAGACTTCAATCATATAGCGATATCATTATGAATATGTAAGATTTTCATAGAAAATAATTGTTTTCCTAGTGAAAAAAAGTAAATCCGTGACTAACTTTATCCCAATCGTATCCAAATTTGAATACAATAGAAAATTTAGTATCCAAATTCGGATTGTATGCAATGTATTCAGACGATTTTTAAAAACTTTTTAAATCGGGTATGTTTTTTAGGCTTTGTCCTAATCTTCATCCAAGCCACAAAGGACATCAATTAAGGTACAATTACAGACCTCGCTGTTTTTTTTTATTGTGACTTAAATTAATATACTTACATCTTGCTGGAAGTAGATATCCTGAAAAATATAAAAAGATAAATAAAAAGATGTACAGTTATTAACTTGCAATATAAACATAAATCACATCATTGTCAATAATTTGCAATATAACTCAAATAACATTATTTTCCAACAACGAAGGATTGAGAACTGTAAATTTAGGTTCATTAAACATATCCATCATTAGACAGTACTTTAAACATATGGATTTATTGTTCGCTTGTTCTGAAAACACTGAGCTGTCATTTGCACATTCCCCACGATTCTGAAGACATCTTTAAATTGGCAGTGGATGGCTAGGGGTTACTTAATGCTAGAATTATCTTTATTGCCTTGTGTCCCAGGGGGAAGTAAAAACAAGATAGTCAAATTATTAGTGACCCCAACTGTTAATCTGGTGGCCCAAAACAAAGAAAAAATTATAAGTAATGTTATATTTGGTTGCTCATTTGGGCAAAAACATGTAGTATCAACAAAACTATAGCCTAAAGCTACTTTTGAGTGGACCCGGGCCAGAGGGCATGTGCTAATTACGAGCATTGCTGTACCTGCAGTCATCTTGGCATCCCCCGTCTCACAGCCCTTAAGTGTCCTGCACTCGTGTAGCAGATGTGAACCTGCTGCTCGATGAATGGCTCCATCAACTAAGGTGGGGAAAAAATACAGTAAAACATGAAACACTCGCAACATTTCAAGTGGCAAATATTTGTTTGCCTGTTAGCCGAATTTGGGCATTTGAATAGTTAAAAACTACTAGCAGCTTCCAGGGCCACGCCCCCTGCACTCCCGCCAGAGTTGGAGCCCCATCCCCCCCTCCCCCCCTGCAATATGACTGGCTACACCACAAGCTGCACAGTCAATGGCTTCATCAACTAAGGTGGGAAAAAAATACACCAAAACATTGAAAACAGCAGGAAATGCCAGGAATCATCAACAAGCACTAAACACTTCAAATCTGTTTTAGCGACCGCCTGTCTTTAGCAGCCAACCTGCTTATAAATAATGGCCACCAAAAGGGATCCCTGTGCGGAAAAACAATGATATATGGACACTGTCTGTAGAGGTCACTGGTGGCCACTTTTTTGTTTCCCTCCGGTGGTCACTATACACAGGTTTGACTGTATAAATATGTGCATGTAGTAGATGGGAACCCGCTGCACAGTGAATGGCTCCATCAACTAAGGTGGGAAGAAAATACACCAAAACACTGATAACAGCATGAATCATCCACGAGGCCAGTCAAACCTGTCTTAGCGGCCACCTGCCTATAGTATATAGCAGCCAACCCGTCACTGATTATAGAGGTCACCAATCTACAGTGGCCACTTTTCTTGCTAGCTTCACTCTGGAACAGTACATGCGTACCCAACAGACTGCCTGAGATAATCTGAAGTGGCGTAGAAGTCTGAAGAAGTGCACTTTGTGTGCTGGAATGACTGCAGTGTGTATTTGTTGACGGGTAATAACAATGTCGGGCATGAAATATATATTTGTTTGAATAGTGTTATATCAAATAACTTTTATTACATGAAAATAAACTGCATGTTGCACTGTAACTGAGCCATCTGTGTGTGTTGGTGTTTTGCTCCATTCAGTGATACTAGAAGGAAAGATGGTAATAAACAAGTATCAATTCAATATTTCACTACACATTTTATACATCTCATCATATTTTACACTGGGAAATTAGTTAACGACTAGATCAATATATCAGAACTACTAGGTTTAAACAAAATGTATAAATTTATAGACTGCAATATATAAAGAGGAAAATAATAATAATAATAATAATAATAATAATACACTATAACAGTAAAGAGAGCAGAGTTTATATCATGTATGAATGCATGACTTCAGTACGCATAGCTCTTTATTTTAGGGATTTACTTTTATAATATATCCTTCATAATTACATAAAGACAATCACATCCACATCAAGCTTGGTGATATCAACCTGTCATATAGTGATAATTTGGTGTTCCCCCCAAATCTCAGTTTAACCGTTAAGTGTGAACAGAGTGCAATGAAACATTTACCTCCTCCTCCTCCACCCAAGAGGGAACTATCAGCTGCATTAATGATCACATACACATCAAGCTTGGTAACATCACCTTGCCATGTAGACTTAAAAATAATTACCCCCGACTTCAGGGGTTTAGTGTGAACAGAGTGCAATAAAACACTTACCTCCTCCTCCACCCAAGAGGGAATTATTAGCTGCATTGACGATCACATCCACATCAAGCTTGGTGATGTCCCCCTGCCACAGGCTTACTTTGTTGTTCAATTCAGGTGCTGGTGCTATTATGGGTTCTGTACATTTAAAAAAAGTATAGATTACAAAATATAAATTAGATAATGTAATGATATGAAATGCATTTTTGTTTGTACAACCCAAATTAACTAACTAAATGTTCTTTGTTTTGAGCTACACGAAACCAGTTTGGGGGTATCAAATGTCAAAACTGGGTAAGCCCCACCCCTGGCAGACATATACTTGCAGTATTCCCATGGAGCCATGCCATAGGAAACTCTGTGCACATGGGACTGGCCATAATTTAAGCCATAATTATGACTAAGTTTTTAACATATGAAACTAAATTATGCCAAATGTAATAGAAACTAATAAAAACAGCATAACATATAATTAGATTTTGTCCAAAAAAAAACTACATCATAGATATGATTTTAAGAATAGTTTAATCACTATTACTAGCCTACATCAACAAAATTGGGAAGTAGAAATGGTGAAAAATATTCTTAAAATAGTTTATTTGTGAAGTTCCTCAATATTTGGCTTTCAGTATAGCTAAACATATTACACTGATGTTTGTGTTAGGCAATTATTGATATAGTCATTTTAATTTTTACCAAACTTTGCAGTGATCATAAGATTGAAATTTTGTCTTATAATAAGAGATAAGAGATCAACAACTATTCAAAAACCTCTTTTGTAAATTTTTGAAAAAGTGTAAGCATTTTATTCATTTTTTCTTAAATCATCAAATAACCAAATAAATGTGATATCCCACATTTATTCTGATCGGATATATATAATTTATTGATATCTCAGCTGTTTCTGAAGTACTGATTTTTATCAAATTAAGTTTATTCTGTCATTAGAATTGTATTCTCTTTCGAATTTGACACTCATCAGTTTGTCGTTACCTCACAAACAAATTATTTCTTAAAGCGCCCTCTATACCAAAACTGAACTATCCCTTTAACTCATTAACTCACTCTTTGCTGCAGGGCTGTCTAGACCAATATCATCTGCATACTCTGGCCAAGTGGCAATATCTGCCAGGTCCACAACTTGTCGTCTGTACCACCGCGCATCTTCAGCCTTCTCTTCCAAAGTCTTGCTCAGGAACAGAGCTGTCAAAGCAAACATTATGGACTTTCAGCATCAAGAGAATCAATCTTTAACACTGCTATTGATCTAGATATATATATATCTACAAACAGTTTGGTCATGTCGATTTCAGATACTTTACTCAGGAGCAGTGCTGTCAAATGAACAAATTCATTCCTGATTTTAATACAGCATCTTCCGAAGTTCCCATAATTAGTATATACCTCCCCACCCTGTCATAGTCTCATCGTCATATTTCTCCTGCACATTATAATCATTATTCATCCTGATTCTTAATTTTTAACTTCCTCTTCTGCCTGGTTTCGGAACATTCGATTCTTCCTTCCTTCCATTTTCCTCTACTTTCCACCTCCTTCAAGTCTTCCTGGTAGACCTGCTTCTCACAAGTGTTGCACATCTCCATTGGCTGCTCCATCCTACTCAGGACTGTTTTTCCTCTAGTTCACTTCATTCTCGCTTTCGTATTCTTCTCACCCCCTTATTTTCTCTAGTCATCTCCATCTTCTACTTCTGTCCATAAGATACTCCTTTTGTTTCCTCCCTGGTTTCTGAATGTTTATGGCGCAAGTGTTTAAATGTTCTTCCTCAACAAATATTTCTCCCTCCCTATTTCCCTCTATCCCCAACCCCATCTTTATGATCTCATCTTTGTTTTACCATCTTCATAGTTCCCTCCTCATTTTCCTCTTCTTATTCTGCATCCTAATATATTCCTTCCGCCTCCTCTACTTTGCCTTCATCATGAGCTAGTGCATGCTCCCCTGGGACTAGAGTCGAGATGCTGCGCAAGATAATTGTGCGGGTTTGAACTGTACCTGATGACCTCACCAAGGGTAATAATGCACTTCTGCATGAATAGGGCACCTAGAGATACATGGCGCTCTATAATTATGCTATATATTATTATTATCGTTCTCTCCATTTTCTTCCAATTACCATGCATATTCCTCCTACTCATCTTTGCTTAGAAGTAGAAGCAAAACTTAGAATAAGATGCATGAGGAAGGAGAACTCTGAAACTTTCATAATGCTCAGATTTGTAAAAGTTTTTAGAAATTTTACTTAAATTAGTTTTAGTTAAAGGTATAGATTTAAATGATCTCAATATATCTGCGACTGAGAGCATGAGAAAGAGGCAAACAAATAGATGAGGCAAACAAAAAAATGTCCTGCAATTCACCGAAATATAGGTTAAAACTTTGTACTATTTCTCAGTTTTAACATTTAAATTAGATATTGCTATTCCAAAATAAGTGTTCAAAGAATCAAACAATAAATTGTCAGAGTCTGAGATTATGAATTGATGATGATCGATGATTGAATATCGTCACTAATGATAATTTGACATATGCAAATTAGTAGATCGACAAATCTATCGCTTTCATGGCCTTTTTGACATTATTATTATTTTCACTGTCGGCATTCTAGCGATAGACGCGACCGATACGCGGTGCCTTAAGAGGCAAGAACACCGTAGCTCTACAGTAAAAGTTACTTACGGAAAATCATTTTTTTTGGCACATAAAACACAACATATTTAGTATTTTGAGCGACATTTGTAGCCCTATCAATACATTTAGGGCTGTTATAATACTTTAACTCACCGATCTCGTGTGTCACTATACATGTCATTCTATAATTACGGCGAATTGTGAGATTTTCCACAATTTTCCATCACTCTTCGTCGGTCTTTCGCCGTTCAAACTGCCGTTATCGTACACAGATGCAATAATTACGGTATCGCTAGCGTGCACACAAAAAAAAAAAAAAAAAAAAAACGACCCAAAATTTAAATGAGTTATTTGACTTGACAAACTGTTACCGCTACCGAATAATTATTGGAATCACTGGCCCACAATTATTTGCTAAAAATGTAGCGGTAACAGTTTGTCAAGTCAAATAACTCATTTAAATTTTGGGTTGTTTTTTTTTTTTTTTTTGTGTGCACGCTAGCGATACCGTAATTATTGCATCTGTGTACGATAACGGCAGTTTGAACGGCGAAAGACCGACGAAGAGTGATGGAAAATTGTGGAAAATCTCACAATTCGCCGTAATTATAGAATGACATGTATAGTGACACACGAGATCGGTGAGTTAAAGTATTATAACAGCCCTAAATGTATTGATAGGGCTACAAATGTCGCTCAAAATACTAAATATGTTGTGTTTTATGTGCCAAAAAAAATGATTTTCCGTAAGTAACTTTTACTGTAGAGCTACGGTGTTCTTGCCTCTTAAGGCACCGCGTATCGGTCGCGTCTATCGCTAGAATGCCGACAGTGAAAATAACAATAATAATGTCAAAAAGGCCATGAAAGCGATAGATTTGTCGATCTAGCAAATTAGTAGCTAGTCTACTCCAAAAATTACACAAATCAATAACTCCATCTTTAAACAAAAAAGTCATGACATAATTGGATCCATTTAATTATATGTACTTTAACTTTGGTTAGACTTTAGTGAAGTTACCTCTTGCTTTCTTAACACTTGTGCGGGACCCCGATCTCGGCTCGTCTGTACAGTGTCTTCGTAAACTAGGAGGCATTGGTGATGCCTGCTGACCGATGACTGCATCAAAATCTTCCATGTTCTTTTGTATACTGGCTGAGAACAGATGCCAACTCCTCGAAATTGTTTGAAATTGAATGCCTTCCTGGCGCTGCCACTGCACTCCGGCCTACTTGTCCCCTTCCACACCTCTCACGAGATGGGTGACTGTGAGATACCAGACAAGAATGCTTGGATGCGGTTGTCTTGCATAATGCAAACGTTGATGGTGTAACGAAGCTGTGATGATGACGTTTCGATTTCACAATCTCCAAATTCAGAATTGTTTGTCTTGATGATGTTCCATTCAAAACGTAATTATTAGAGCGTAACGCTATCTTACTGAACTTCCAAGACCAAGTAATATACAAAAACATTAATATGAAATAGCACTTCCGGATGCATACGCATTAACTATCACTATCATTCACCAGATCAGATGCAGCGGCAACATGCATGGATGTTCAGGGCATAATAACACTCGCTCCCGATCTCGTCCTGCGATCCGATATATCAAAAAACAAAATATGAACCATATAGGTCTAGTCACTGCGTGTACGCATCCAAAATATCTTGATGGTATTCTCGCCTCTTGTCTCTGTCTTCTTAAGTAGTTTAGTTAAATAGATCAAAACACTCACTTTGATAAAGATTTGTGATATACTTTTATGTGAAATCATACGTTCTTGATATTTTATGTTTGTATTATGATTTATTTTAAATATGAACCATTTAGAAAAAAGATAATATTGAGTAGCGAATGTATAGTATGCCGATACTAGAGGACGCGAGTCGTCTATAGTCCCTCGACATTTCCCTCGCCCAGCGCAGCGCCAGTCCCAATGCCCGTTGTTGCAGGTCACTGATTGGCGAATTTAACCAATTTGGCGCGCTTGGCATGTACGTATAATATAGCGTATATGATCTAGATAGGACTGATGCCCCTAGCTCTGAGCTAGCTGATGTAAACATCACATGTTAATGTTGTCTTGTCAAAGCCAAGTTAGAGCGCGGCAGAAATAACTAATTTACTAGTAGACTAGACAAGCGAGAAAAATGGCACTATTCGTTGATGGGAAATCACTGCAGAATGAGAATCTAGGGGCAGCTCAACTGCATTTAATGCCCTGCACCATTGAGGCCGAGAGTGGTGATAGCGATAGGGAGGCAAAAGTCAGCGAGTATTTCACCCCAGCCATCAGAAAGGATGAACAGGGAGCTGGAGCTGGAGGAGGTATTATTTTAGTCTTGACTTGATGACAATTTAATTCTTGGTCGGTTAGAGTGTATTTCCACTTTCTGGGAAGAGTCAAGGTTGACTTTAATTAAAGGGATCTACATCTAGTAACTCATTATTTGATGTTCCACAATTGACAATCCATGATCATGTGTATAATAATTCATTGACATTGTTTTTGTATGATCTATGTCTATGAAGTATGTTTAGTGATACTGATAGAAAATGTTTAACGTTTTACGCATTTCATTGTGCATAGACTATTTACTTGTCTTTATATATTTATGAATATTTATTGCATACTTATTTCCTCTCTAGTATTGGCTATGCATACTTATTTCCTCTCTAAACATTCCACAAACCTTCCTTTCATTTTCACTCCCCCCCTCTCTAAAATTTCCCCCCTCTCTCTCTCCCACTGTCTATTTGAACACATACTATTCTTGTTTCATGTTAAATGCATGTTTATTTGAGGTTATTAATTAGCAGTGTTAGATTAGTCTTCATGCTGTTTTAAACGTTGTTGCATTATCAACTGTCTAAGTGTGTAGATTTGTTACCATCTGTTAGCAACCACTGGAATTGGGACAGAAGGCTTTTTAACACCCCTGCATGTCATGGGGCTTACTGTATGGCTTTTAGCCAGTTTAATAGTTACAACTTTTTCCAAGCCCTGGCATTCCAGTGGTTGCAATTTCTTCACTTTGTTACACTTCTCTTGTATACTTGATTTGCTGAATAAAATGATAATAATAATGTGCAAAAAGTGATGAATGTACAATGTATATTGTTGTTATACGGCAGTAATAAGCAAAAATGCAAAGTGATATTCACTAACTCATTGCACCGACTTTGAACACGGTTATGAGTTATGACTATCCAGTGGATAGTTTTATATCTGAACATTTAAATCGTAAATATCTTTTTAACAAATATCTTTGATAACAAGAAATTGTCTTGTAGTTTACTTTGATTATTGAATAATTTCCATTCCAAGTGAAATGATAATAATAACGGTTATGAGGATTATAGCGCTTTACACTAGCTATTACCCAGGTCAACAGATAGACACTGTTATCATTCCTTCACACAATGTGCACATTTTCCGTGATCATTTTTAATTTATTTATTTATTTTATTTTATTTTTTTTTTGTTGGGGGGGGGTGGGGGGGGGAATTCAATTGGCGAGATTGCCTACATAGTAATTATCTGGGTGGTAGCTATTGTTGGAATGGGGTGGTGGTCATGATAGTAATAGGTTATACAGACTTTACAATTTGATGGAAATTGTCAAGATTATTTGGGTGTGTATTTTCTCCACAGGTGTTTATACATCATTCAGAGGCAGGCTTCTCAAAGGGGAAGATATCAAAGTTCCTGAAGGATACAAAGGTTAGATTTTAAAACATGCAACACTCAGCCTTTTTTCATCAGAACATCTCCGTAGATCTGTTTGTTTTCATTAAAAAATAGATTTAAAGACCTTAGTACAGTTTTGGTCAAACTGAATTTTAGTAAATAAAACTTGTATGTTATCATTAAAAAGTAAGTTGTAATACAATGATGCGTCAATCGGTCAATGGTAGAAAAACATAGTACATGTACAGTATACACCACTAAGTTACAGGGCTCTTTTCCTTCAAAAAGCAGCTGTTAACACACCAGAAAGTTTTAATCATTTTTTAACCTGAATATTAATGTGATGTTTGGTAAATATAATTATTTTATAGAGAGATCATCAAACACAATTTTACAGCCAATTTGGTAGATTTTTTTAAATGTAGGATTAAAAATATTGAATAGATGTTGGTGCCCCAACATTCATCAGCTCTGTTTCTAGAATGATTTATTTTGTCTTTAAAATTATGTGCTTTATTAAATGTTACCTCACAAAAAAAAAATATCTTGAAGCACCCTCTAAACCAAAAATGAACTATCCCTATACGTTTGTCATACAGTCAAACCTGGCTGCTAAGTGCTAAGACAGGTTTGACTGACCCGATCTTAGTCTCTCAGAATATATTTCTAACTAAAATATAATTTGTTGACATTCTAGCATTTTGTGATGTATGCTTCAGTGTAGACTCTTATCAAATAAAAAATTTGTTTACTGACAATTGTCTTCTATTTTAGCAGGCATTTCTACTACCTATATATTTTTACACTTGTTAACAATTGAAATGCAATACCGTCCTGAAATCTATATTTATCAATGTCTTGTTTTAATTTTTTTTCAGGATTAGTTCTTCGAGAACCGAGTAAACCTTTCACAGAGGAGGAGGTAAATATTCGTTTCTCATATTGGGGTTTTTTTCTTCAAAGCTATGAATATCTGATCATAATGTGTATTCTTTAATTTATATCATTCATGGCGCGTCACAAGTGGCGTCACAGGAAGCGCGTCTTCATAAAATTCACACCTGTCAGCCATGACGGAACTAATGCTGTTAGGTAAAGAAAAAATCCCAGATCGTTCTCGGATCGGTAGAATTCAAAATCGCTAACGAGATTCTCGGATCGGATCGGATCTCGGAAAAAAATAATATTGCAATTTGCTCTGAAAAAAATGCAGCGTTGTAGACTTATCTTTCTTGTTTTATATGCCAATAATATTAACAATGTTGACGCTTTGAGGCATGCACATATCAATCTTTACAGAAAAACAGTTACAGACTATTCAGAATTAACTAAGTTTCGCAAGAAAAGTATTTTTTCCGAAGTGAATTGGGCCTAGAAATCGATCGTTTGTTCAGCATTGCGCCACACATTCACAGAACTCAGCCGGCCAGTCACGGGGAAACATCACATGTAAATTTGTACGATCTTCTTGGTGAGAGCCTTCAAAAAGTGGCTATAAATTAGCCTTTTTGTGATCAACACAATTTTGGTAGTCTACTTACATGATAACATGGCATTTGAAAGCTGAACAGATTAAAAAAATTACCCCCAAAACAATGAAAAACTGCGCTGAATATATCGATAAATTTCCAAAGCACGTTCGTGAGGGAAGGTTGAAGGGCAATTCCAAGGTAACAGCGTGACGGTAGGAGGGTGTTTCTCACGATGAAAGTCTAAATAACTCACAAAATAAAAATGTCCAGAACCAAATTTTGATATGCATCTGTTACCACTATCCTACTAATTATTTACAATAGGAAAGAAAATCAAAATTCCCACTAAATTATGAATTATGAATATCAATATCTGCGGTAACAGCGTGACGGCAAAAAGACATGGGTTTCTTACATGGTAAGAAACTAAGCAAACTCTGTGAACTACAGGAACATTTTGCAATGTTGTCACATTGATTCTTTGTACTAGACATCAAGCTAGAACATCCAAATAAAAATGTAGAAAAAATCCAATGTTCATAGTAAATATGATATCATAAACGTATCTGTGCACGGTAACAGCGTGACGGTAACAGCGTGACCTCTGAATTGTACATGTTATATATATGGGAGATATTGATGAGATGAATAAGATTATATAATTTTGATGTAGTCATCCAGAATCTATACACAACTAGATGAATGGGTAATATAACCCAGATGCTCTGAAATGATGGTTCGCATGACACAAATTTGCAGCCTAGCGCCCTCTATTGATCAAAAATGTTTTTGGACAAAACTGAAATTCTTATCTTTTTCAGAATTTAGTTTGAGGAACCATCAAATATCAAACCCAAAATACAAACTTAATTGCAACAATGAAATACTAGACCTTTGACATCTGACCTTTGACCTTATTTCTCAAATTAGCATACAAATGTTTAATTTTATATGGCACAGTGCATATCTACAAGTGATTTGTTTCATGTAACATGATTTCAATGTCAGTAAGTTTTTGTGTTTGAATTGGTAATTATCCGAGTGACCTTTGACCTGTGCTCCAAACATTTTCATAGAATTTTCTTTTATCTACAGTACTCTTTCTAACATTAATTCTGGCATTTTTTTGTGAGATAAAAAATAAACTACAATAATTTGACCTGTTGACCCTTGACCCCATGACCAAATTCTATAATCATGTCATCTACTTCACTGAACGCATACCAGTATTAATTATCATGTCATCCTTCAAGGATTCTTGAAATATCTTGAGAATAATATATTTTTTGCATATTAATTAGCTGTGACCTTTGACCTTTGACCTCATGGCCCCAAAATGTATCAGATAATCTATACCTCTGAATACATGTTTTGTACAAAGTTTGAACAGAATCCATCCAACGATTCTTGAGATATTGCAAAAAAAAAGTAGGTTGCGTCACGCTGTTACCCAAAAAGTAACAGCGTGACCAAATTGATATTGCTTAGATTAATTAGTGGTAAAAGATAATGCTGCTATTTAGCATCCATAATATAGCCCTATGGGTGAATGAAGAAGAAACAAAAAATAATTTCATTCCCATTCATATTTTTCCAGAAATATTAAAAATACCTGTTTTTAGGGTAACAGCGTGACATATAGATGACTATAAATGAAACAGTCACTGAAGCAGAACAAAGAGCGAAAATGCCAAAATAGATATTTATCTGATAAATTGAAGTAATGTTCTTACCAACACTGAAAGAAAATTTTATGAAAACCTATTTTTGCAGCTCTTTTAAGCTTAATATTTACAAGTATATTTTGTGAAAATAATTGAAAATTAATTTATGCTAATTAATTCCTATGAAATAATAGTTTACGCCAAAAATTCTTTTGAACAAAATGCATTTCTGAATAGTTTAATCTTTAAGCTTTAATTTGATACCAAATATGTTATGATTCGACGAATTTGAAAAATGGGTGCTTATGTCAATGTTTGCTTGGAATTGCCCTGAAGTAGTTACGGTACCGGTAGCAGCAAGTTTTCGGGCCGCTGCACTGCTGGCATGTTTCACGCATATTCGCTCGTGTACGGGTCTTTGTTCTTACGCCGGATATGGATTCATCCGCGATCTGTTATGTATAGTTGTTATTTACCGATTTTTTTAGTAGTTGTTTGCATTGCTTTGGGGCTCAGTTTTTTTCTGTTCAGCTTTTAAACGCCATGCAATCATGTAAGTAGAATATCAAAACATTTAAACATGGTGCAAATAACCAAAATACATATTTTGAGCCACTTTTAGAATGCACTGGCTGATCAGCTCGATCATACAGATATACATCTGAAGTCTCCCCGAGAGTGTCGGCCTAACTTTGTGTGCATTTCCGTCGGCAATATCGTTCAAATGACTAGCAATTTTGCGCATCCTGTTCAATTTTCAACTGCGAAACGAATTAACGAACCAATAATTTCTCCAAAATAACCACTCATAAAGTAAACAATATTGATTCCCCCATTCTGTATTTAAATTACACTACTTAATGGACTGTCAAACATACACATTTTCAATTATTACTGGAGAAAATGGGTCGGCAAAATCTTCCGATATTTTCTACCGAGAAAATTTATTTCTCGGATCCGGCTCGGAAGCGATTATCGCCGGGAAATCGGATCGTTCCCGGATCGGATAACAGCATTAGCAAACCATAATAATAGAGAGAGAGAGAGAGAGTGTCAATTTGTATAGTTGGGTTTTTTCAATGAAGTAAACAGTGGGGAACAGTAATAAACAGTAATACAGGCGGGAATTTAAAAAAAATAAAAATTCGGGGGCTCCTTTTAAAATTTGCCAGCATAAAAATAACTGTAAAATTTGTGTTGCATTGAACTCTATGCAAAGTTATGGGGACCTCTTCACTGCCGAATTTGCCCTGAGCCCACATTATTTTCCACTGGTTGGATAATTGTTTTTTTTTTTTTTTTTGCAGGATCGCTCTCTGAAAGCTACACACAGCTTTGATAAACTCACCTACTGGAATTTGGAGACGACACCATCAAGCAACGATACAATCCAGCGAGCTATGGCATGGAGTCAGATAGCATCTGCTGTAAGTCGCTGTTTGAATTTATTGAATAAGTTTTAAAATAAACAAAGAAAAATAGGCTTCGCCGAGAATCGAACCTGAGATCTCTGGCTTGCTAGACCGGTTTTCAACCATTGAGCCACAATAAGTAAAAACATGCCTACAAACATGATTTTCTTTACAGTAACAAGGGGGAAGAATGACTACTGAATATTAACTTAAAAGTATTATTTTTTTTTATAATTGACTCTTATTTATTTATAAGTAATAATAATAATAATCAATTTTGAATTACACTGACGGATTATTGTATTCTGTATACTGTAATGGGGAGCTTGGGAATATAAACATATCTCAAACTTTATCAGGTATCTTGTTTTATTAGGGTTTAAAAAAAGAAATATAAAGAGCGTAGACCAGCTAAATTAGCTTGCTGTAAAAGGGTTTAGAACTTTAGTTTATATCAGAGCTCTGTATTATGAGGTTTTACTGTAAAAGAATTCATTTCAGTAATTAACTAATTTGCCAGAAATTTGAACAGACTCTGAAAATGTGAGTTTTTGTAGTTCAAATACTTTCACAATGTATTCTATCTCTGACACACTCACAGCTCCATAGCCCCGTTGCACCATTATCACCAGTCGAGTCGCAGGGCAGTGTCGCTGGTTGCCGATGAAGATGGAATCAACATTTTATGGGAAATGGATTCATGAATAGACACATCATACAGTGAGACGCCGGTTTGTGTGGATCCAATCAAGAACAACAGCAACCAAGAATATAGCTGATATACTTGGGCAAGGACTGGGTTTGGGTGAAGCGAGTGGAGGAATACAGCCACCCAGAAAAAAAGGAGAAATATTTAAAACTCCTTGAGTGCCGAGTTCAACAATCATCACGCAGTAACATTCCTCCTTCGCAAATATGTGATCGTACACCACAAAACGACCATTACGTCGCGGTGGTTGTTTCTCTGTCATTAGCTGAAATTGTTTAAGATATGAGATTCCCATCCCAGTTAGAAACCACTGCACCACATGTACTGTACAATCCTGGACTGTCAGGGACAGATGCAGAAAAAAGGCATTGGATACTTGGTTTGTATGGAGGCTAACGACTAGGAAAATCTTGCTGTGCGTTTTTTGCTTTTGGACACAACTACAACAGCACACCTTTTATTTATGAGATCAGCACACAGACATCCACTTTACAAGATGAACAGATACTGCATGTATGCAATGATCTACAATAGCACTTGCCCAGGGCAAGTAAAAAATTATTTCGGGCAAGAAAATTTCATAAATGGCCAGGTTGATTGCCCAACTGGGCAACTAAACTATTGGCAAAGTACAAGAGAATAATGAAATTCATCTAGAAGTTATGTAAGCAGGCAAGAATATTTTTGGTTCGGGCAAGTACAATTTTAAAAGTTATGATTTTCCTTGCCCGAGGGGCCAGTAGAGAAAAAGGTTAGTGTGGAGGCTTGATGTACGCAAACCATACTGGTTTGTGTGAACAACAATGGCCCATAAAACGAATATGAATTTTCAAAACAGTACTTACATGTATTTGATCATGGCAAATCCATGTGTAATTTTAGCCCTATTTATCCATCACTTAAAAATGAGGTTTCTGCCCTAGTCAAATTGACTAGTAAACAGCCGTTGTCTTTATAATTACAGTGAAACCTCAGTATTAACAAGCACCTAGGCTCCATTGAATTTACCTCATATCAGATATATCCGATCGGGTATTCAAAACAATAAAATACATTGAACATGGACCTGTGAAATTACCTTGCTATATCAAGTACCTCTGTTCACTGTAACCAACTAAGCAACCAGATTTTCCATGTTTGAAAAGATTACCATCGATTTTCATATGCCGTTGTGAACATGTATTTTCAGAAGGGTACCGGCAGCATAGTGACCTTCAAATTTTGTGTATTTTGTATGGTTTGCATATTTAGGAATACCAATATTTGAAACTATGTAGTTGTAAAAAAAAAAAGGAAAATATTTTGT
The DNA here is from genome assembly GCA_037951105.1 of Echinarachnius parma. NCBI lineage: Eukaryota > Metazoa > Echinodermata > Echinoidea > Clypeasteroida > Echinarachniidae > Echinarachnius > Echinarachnius parma. Next base: position 126,699 of record JBAMJV010003267.1, read on the forward strand.
AAATGCTTTTGTCAGTATTTTCAATAAAATTGGATCGAGTCAAATATGTCTTGAAGTCTTGAAGTATATTTCCTAAAGTAATAGTTTAAAGGGGACCAACACCACAAAATGATATTCTTATAAATGAAAGGTAATAGTTTTAGTAGCCCATAGATTCCAGGTAAATTATATCATTTGAAAACTCATCACCATACTAAAGGAAGTGTACATTGGTCTGCAGAAGACTTGTCTATTGTCTAGGACCTACGTGTCTTCCAAGGTTCTATTGTCTCCAAAAGTATGTATGAATGGAATTGGCACACTCGCAAATGTTTGGAGCTGACAGAACCAAAGGCCCTGTAGGTTCCGTAAGATAGGTGATTAATTGTAATGCTTATGAATTACACAACCTTTTGCAAAGTGTTTGACATCTTTTTAGTATCAAACAATGGTGCCAAAACATATACTGGTAACCATGTATTTATCTTTCGAGTGATGGTCCCCTTTCAGTAGCCAAATTGTAAAGATACCTGCTGCATTGTGTAATGTCCCAGCAAAATCATTAAAGCCCTCGTCGCATATCATCAGATAGCATTAACGGATGCCCGAAGGAGAGCAAACTTTTCAATAACTTGATCTTTACATCTTTAAGAGAAATTTCAATCACTTTTAAATGAGATTTAAAAACATTTATTTTGATTGTAGATTATTATTTCGCAAATTTTATATCCGTCGGGCATTCGTTTACGCTATCCGGTGATATGTGACAACACCATAATAATACATATCTGCTACAGTGACTATTATTAATATGAAAATCACCTTGTTATATCAGGATGGGGTAGTTCAGTTTTGGGTATAGAAGCGCTGCACAAAATATTTTGTTGTGAGAAAATGAAAAACTAATTTGAAAGAGCATACAATTTTAATTAAAGAATAAACTTTATTTGGTCAAAATCATTAAAGAAACAGCTGAAATATCAATAAACATATCCGATCGGAATAAATCTGGGGCCCAGATTTATTAGATGAATTTTTTTTTTTGATTTAAATAATGCTTACACTTTTTCAAAATTTTCAAGAGGTTTTTAAATAGTTGTTGATGATCTCTCTATTTAATAATTATTTCAACAAAACATCACATGCACAATTTTGTATGAAAAATGGTTGAAACCAGTGCTTTTTTAGAGAGTGCTCTCGTGTGTTTTAATGGCTCTTTTTGAATGATAACAAGCTTTTTACTTAGTGGTTTGTAATTTTCTATACCTTTCGAGCATGGTGGAGTTATAACTATTAGTTTGTAATGTTATTGTGCAGGTTTTTGTTACTAAAGCTCGGCCTTACCAAAACTGTACTACCACTTTAAAACAGAAGAATATAAAAGGCTGGGACCAGCAAAATTACCTTCTTATTAAAGAGGAGTTTCTTATATCAGAGCTCTAAGTAGGTTCCATTGTATGATATTTTCACAGACTATTTTGCAAGCATACATGTAGATGATTGAACTGATACCTGACTCGCCTATCTAACTTGTGTTTTGGATAGGCGAGTCGGGTATCAGTTCAATCATCAACATGTATGCTTGCAAAATAGTCTGTTTTGTACATGACAACAGAATTACTGGAAACCACTTGTATGCAGACTGCAGAGCAATGCTTAACAAATCTACAAATCAGACATACCATGACACAATACAACATCGCATCAATTGTTATACATATTTTATTTCATACACTATCAAACATTATAAATGCATAAACATTATACATACACATGTAATACTTCAATATTGCAGCCCCGTTAATTACATGTACATGAACATGTAGTTTTGATACAATTATGTATACTCCGCACAAAAAGAAACAGGACACTTATTTAATAAAACATCTCATATTTTTTAACGATAAAATATATGTTATTGTATATCAAATTAAAGATAAAATTGCCCTCTTCGATATTAGCATAGAATCCAGGAGAAATCATTCATGCATGACTTGTCACGGTCAATTAACCACCGCAAGGTCTGTTTTCAAAAATAGCAAAAATGGAACATCCATTCAATCATTTAAATGTTGACAAGCATGATATAAATGCTATATACATGACATGGCATAATTATTTCATTACAAATGTGATCTTTTTTAGTTTCATCTCAATAGAAAAAGTGTAAATGAAGACAAATTGTGAACGTTGTAGGTTTTATTTTCATCCAAATGTAACAAAATTTGGAATTCCATGGCCAAGGTGTATTCACTTGTCCATAATTTTATTTCAACACCAAATTTCTATTTATCTTGATTTGTATCTATATAGCTCATCATAATATAACAGATATTTACTTTTTTCTTCGGGAACCATTATCCATATAACATTTCATTTCCCTTGGGGAGTTATATTTTTGTCTCGGAATACTATATTCTTCCTCAACGCTACGCGCTTCAGAAAAATATAATGTCCCTCGACAAAAATAGAACTTCCCTCGAGGATCTCAAATGTTATATTGCCCCTCTAGACAGTCAATATCTGTATAATAATGCACAAAAAGAAATTATGCCAATAAAATTATATTGAGTTGAAAATAGTATGTCTATGTATACTAGTAACCAGAATTAAGGGATTGGCGCCCAACTTCTGATAACGGAGTTCCGGGGTTCGAAACTGATTGATGTCCTGGCATTTTATGTTCTCTAGCAAGACATTTAATACACATTGCTGCTCTCTACACTGTCACAGGTGTAACAATAGGTACCTGTGAGGATGTGTACGTGAGGATGTGTACATGGTTCATTTGCAGCAGTGTGCTCCCAATGGGGGACTGGCTGGAATACAGAGTGTGCTGATTGCAAGAGTGTACACATAGACTTAGGAGAAAGGCACCATGAAAGAGATACAATTCATTGTAAGTCAGAAAATGTGCACATTTCAACCAATCAGATTTGGGCATGTAGAACACATGATCTGACTTACAGTTAATTGTAACTTATGTATCTCTTTCTGCAACGGGCCCATATCTAATAAATGTCTGTCACGCAGACGGCTGGATGGACAGAAAATGCCTCCAGGATATCATAGGAGAACCAAAATGAATAATAAAAATACTAAATAAATGAAGATAAATAAAACATCAACACTGTCAACAGCTGCTTTGAATTTTGTTAAATAATTACATGTGAAGGTTTTAGTAAAATCACTTATGTCCACATAGGATGCATATGTGTATTAATATGTAATACTAAGGATTGTTATATAGTATATATTTTATGTCAATGGAATTCCTATACAGGGTGGCCCAAAAAAACCGGAACGGGGCACTTCCCAAAATATAGTAACAAATGTATTATGTCCATCGGATAGAGTGTCTTTTCAAATGAACAACGATACCAAGAACAGTCAATTTGGTCGTGTAGTTTTTGTTTTAGGGCGCTGTGAATGACACCATGTTGTTAGTGTGCACTCAGCCGTGTGCCGAGAGAATGGGCATGCTCGCTGAATGGTATTACGGGCAAGGAGTGCGGTTAAACTGGCATTGACTAAATAAATCGGCACCTGACATGGTCTCACTCACTGCGTCCTTAAACAAAAACGACCTGACCAAAATTACTGTTCTTGGTATCGTTTTTCATTGGAAAGGACACCCTATCCGATGAACATAAACATTGTGGTATTATGTTTTGGGAAGTGCCCCGTTCCGTTTTTTGGGGCCATCCTGTATACACAAAATAGATTGAGGCTGATGAAGCATTATTATCCAACTGAAGTAAATGTTATTAACCAAATTGTTGACGTACTTACGTCTTCCTCAGAGTTACAAACAAGTGAGGAAATTTACAAAACTCCAAAGAGCGCATACCAAGATACAGAAATTATTGGGCACATGAAACAAAAATTACTATGGAAATTGCGCAATGAACATTACGCACCACATGGTTTGTGACATATTTATGGTCGATATTCTTTCTATACTGGTTACAAAACAGGACTTATGAAAGTAACTTCAAAGCGTTATACAATAGTGCACATTATCAGTTTCTGATTGGTGAAAATACTGATTATTAACATCATTATTAAAGCTCAAATCATCTATCGCAGTCATAGATATACATACCACTGCACTGAATGAAACATAATACCAAACTTCCTCGTAAAAATATAATATGAATTTTCAAACATTCACCAAATCAATCTTGTCTACCTCACACGATTTTAAGTCAAAACTTTCTACTACTACTATTGCAATATTACATTGTAAATTACAAATCAAAAAATGTACAATCCTCAATGATTTCTCAATACTATTTCCGCTAGGTTAACTGAGCGGCTTAAACTATTAATTAAAGAGTTTGTGATCAAAGAGCAGAAATGGCATAATTAAGCTTGGGGATGCAACAGCAACAATCGCCTTTTAGAACTAGGCTATTTTGTAAGCACCGCATAACACTGACCCAGTGTGTAGTGAGCAAAGTGTTCAAAAGTTGACACTGCGCATCCGATTATGCATCCGAATCTGAACCACCTTTATCAACATATTCATGAGAGCCTGCTAGCTTAGTTCCATCTTTGATGACGTGGCCCATAATTAAACACTTAAGATATTTTAGTTGCTACATGGGGTTAACTTTGTGGGTACCTAAGGCTAAACCAGTTGACCCTAGTAGGGGACTAGGAAACTGTTTGTTGCTCCCTGAATTGTATTATTTGAAATGGAATTAGCAAGGAGCTAAGCTAGCAGGGTTTCATGAATATGGGGCCTGGTTATTAGAGTTGACATTCCAGCGTTGCTCTTATCCACACAAAGGGCAGATTTTGCAACAAAAGATAACTTTATTGCAGGTGTTGAAGATTAAGAATCCATCTCCTTGCTGTTTTCAAATGAAACCATCCTGTGTCTTGGTTTCAAACGATTCGCAAGTGGTGATAAATAATCCATTTCCTTGCTCTGTTTTCAAATCAAGCCACCCTGTGACTTGCTTTCAAACGGTTTGCAGGTGGTGATTTAGAATACATTTCCTTGCTCTGTTTTCAAATCAAGCCACTATGTGACTTGCTTTCAGACAGTTTGCAGGTGGTGATTAAAAATCCATTTCCTTGGCTCTGTTTTCAAATCAAGCCACCTTGGACTTGCTTTCAAGCAGTTCGCAGGTAGTGATTTTATAATCCATTTCCTTGCTCCGTTTTCAAATCAAGCCACCCTGTGACTTGCTTTCAAACAGACTAGCTATCAAAGGTCCTCGCCATGACCTGTTTGACCTCCTCCTGATGCAGGGTGGATGTGCCAACCGCTGGAACTCCAAGGACATCCCGGCCTGCGTACTTCAGCTGCAAGGGGATCAAAGTAGCAAGACATAGTAACTAAAGAATGTCTCTCTAAAAATAAATTGACAAATCTATAATGTTACATGTATCTACAGGTATATAATGAGCCATGTGACCTTTGACCTCATGACCCCCAAATCATTGGCTCATCAAGATACATACAGGTACCAAGTTTGGTGATGATCTGTCAATTGGTTCTTGAGATATTTAACATTTTAATATATGTAATTAGCCCTAAGACCATTTACCTTGGATATCATGACCCCCAAATCTTGCCAGTTCATTGGCCCTTCAAGATAAACCCAGGTACCAAGTTTGGTGATGATCTGTCAACTGGACCTTGAGATATCGTGATGAGCTTTCTTTGCCTTGTGACCTTTGACCCCAAAATCTAATCGGTTCATTGGCTTCTCAAGATACATGCATGTTCCTAGTTTGATGACAATCTGCTAACCTTTTTTAAAGATATGACCAAAAGCTATTTTGTAACATTTAATGAGCCCTGTGACCTTTGACCTCATGACACCAAACTGTAACCGGTTCATCCGCTCCTAGCTCCTCAAGATACATACATGTACCAAGTTTGATGGCAATTGCAGAGGCATAATTTAAGCCTTGACATAGGGCCTACATACCTTGCAGCCAACGAGGTTCTCAAAGCGAGGAGCCACAAAGAACCAGGCACCCATATTCTTGTGTTCTTCTTGACTCCATACAAAATCTAATAATAAAGTTGGAATAAGAAAAAAGAGATTTGTAACGGTTGACATGATTTACACATATTTAGCACTGCCAATTTTACAACATGTTTAAAATGTTTATATGCATGGTACATATCCATGGAAAACAGAGGTGGTTTTGTCAATCGATTTTAAGTTATGAAAATAAAAAAGGGCACTTGTTACACACTTTGCCAGCTATCAACGAAAGCCCGGGCATACAGAGCCCACTCGACCTGATCCGACTGAAAGCCACAGTCGGTCCAAGTCCAAGTCCGAGTCGAGTCGGCTCTGTCTGCTCTGTAAGCTTCCAGGGATTCAATTTCAATTCAATTCTAATTTATCTAACCCATCATCATAAACATGTCAACGATTAATCATGAAAATACAATATGGATGAATAGTTTTGGACCCATCCAGGAGCTGGGCTTGAAATTAGGGCCTATATTTACATACAAACAACAATGATTCAATCAACTTTTCAATTGAGAACTGTTGTACTGTGCAATAACTCAGTGGAACCTCGTTATAACAAGGACCTTTGAAGCAAGAATGTTATATTGTTATATCAGGTATCCTACTATATTAAAGGGGACCACCACGCAAAGAACACAGCGTTATATGTTTTGGTACCGTTGTTTGATATATAATGGATGTTTGCGAAGTGTTGTGTTATTCATAAACAATGCAATTAATCACCAAAACTCACAGAACTAACAGGGCTGATGGTTCTGTAAGCGCCAAACGTTTGCGAATGTGCCAATATTATACCCGCGTACGTTTGAGAGACAATAGAAGCACGGTAGACGTGTGCATCCTAGACAATGGACTAGTCTTCGTCTGCAGACATACGAACAATATCGTGATGGGTTTTCAAATTATATAATTTGTCTGGAAACCAATTTTTCTGAACTTGTTGGTGGAATGGACTACTAAAACTATGACATTTCATTTATATAAGAATATTATTTTTGGATGGAACAAAGGTAAGGAGTGAGTGTGGGAGTGTTGTAGTATGTTGGTTCAGGCCTTTGTCTTTCAATACAAGGGTAGTGGGTTTGATTTCCAACCGAGGCACACGCGTCCTTCAGCAAGACACTTTATTATCCACACTTGCTGCTCTCACTTCTAGTGTAGTAAATGGGTACATAGCATGAATTGAATCATTTGAAGTGCTTGATTGATGTCACAAAATAAATGCTGGTCTATTATTATTATCATTACCTTTGGCATTAGGGTATCTTGCTAAGGCAGCCTGTAAGGTATCAGCTGGGAACGGGCAGAGGGACTCCACGCGGACAATAGCAGTGTTGTGAGCTTGTCGCTTCTCTCTCTCATTTGCTAAGGCATAGTAGTGCTTGCCACAGCACACAATCACCTTCTCTATGCTGTGAAATCAAATTCAATAGAACAAAATCCATTATTAATTATTTTTAAATGCAGTGTCGGTTGTAAAAACTCTCCTGTCTTTAGTTTTGTTTTGGTTTACAATCCAAGGCATAGTAGTGCTTGCAGCAACACTCAACCACCTTCTCTATGCTGGTGAAAACAGATTAAAAACAAGTTTTGTGGCAATTAAAACAGATTAAAAACAGGAATCATCATTTTTTAAATGTGAATCAATTGCCTATAACATTGCTGGTTGTAAGACTCTCCTTTATTATTTTTGTTTACAAGCTAAGGCAGAGTAGCGCTTTGTACAGCAAAAAAAAATCATCTTATTTATGCTTGTTAAACAGAGTAAATAAGAATTTGTGCCATATTTGACCCATATCCTATAGAAATAAAATATTTTACGATAGCAGTGTTGTGAGCCTGTCACTTCTCTCTCATTTGCTAAGGCATAGTAATGCTTACTCTGACACACAATCAGTAGTTTGTGAAAGTTTCATGGCAAATGGATTATTTTTTTGCTAAGTAAGATACAAGTGAATATACAAATTGCCTAAGCATTACATATAAAGCTTAAACACAAAATCAAATTGATGACTTGACTTGACTTAGGTGCGTAGGACGGTGTGTCCCCTTGCTCCCCTACGAGAAATCCTGCTCCATTCTGATCTATCCTGGGCTAGTTGTTCTGCGTCTTGTAGGGATAGACCCACATCGCACCGAACTTGGTCCTTCCATCTCTTGGTCCATCTCTTGGTCCTTCCATCTCAAATTGATATATCACAATAAATTTCCCCAAATTGTTACCATTACCAGACCATTAGATATATGTACATACACCTATGACTGATATTTCACCTCCAGAACTGAATGCTTTTGCAATTTGTCTGCTGACAATGCTACTCAGTAACTTTACTATCGAGTCTCAAACCAATATGACTGGCATAATCTTTATCAGGGACTTACGTGTGTGGACTGGTCGTCTGGTCATCTATGACTGGTCTAAAGCTGGTTCCAGGACTCATCTCGGCCAGACTGGACGTGGCCGCTGATAGACGCAGCAGGATCTTGGGGGCTGCCATGATGAGGGGCTTGCGGAAGTTTCGCACCATCTGTTGGGAGAAAAATACACAACTACTGTCAGACATGTCTTCGCGACCAACTGTTTATAGCATGCCAACCTGCACCCAGCGATCCCCTGCAGAGAAAAACAAAGTAACATACACCGCCTATAGAGTATAGAGGTCTCCTGTCTACAGTGGCCACTTTTCTTGTATCTGTAATTCAATCAAGACAACCTAAAACTACCGCTAATTTTAATTGGGATTTACTGACAGACTGACCTTATTCTAAACCATTTTTGAGCAGGCATTAGGACCAGTTTAAATATTGGGATTATTTTACAATACAGAGCTGACCCAGACCTCATTAAAAAATATAAATATTTTTAGTAGATTTGCTAAGACTCTTTCTGGGCATGTTTGCACTACAAATATATTGTTTTTTTCTAATTCTGTAGGACCAGTGATAACTGATTATTACACATGAGTATAGCCTTTGCAGACTGCAATAAATGTGCTAGCGTTTCTTCCATTTAATTCAATTTCCAAGAGCTATTGTTTTGTTTTTTGTTAAAGTTTTTGTGCCAGCATCAGGAAATTATAAATATTTGATAGTATGTTGTAAATCAATTAGGATACACTATTATTTAGGTTAAAATAATGAGAAAAAATACAGGGAGAGGGGTGCACTATGAGTGATTTAGACCCAAACAGTTTTAAAATGAGCCTCTCTCGATCCCCACCAAAAAATAAAAGAATATAAAGGATAAAGGATGCAATTTCTCCTATGGTTCAAAGCAAAATACATTTTATGCAGGTAGGCCAGAAAAGAAGCCCTATTACAAATTGAAAGTCATTTCCCCAAAATTTAAATATGCATGAAAATAATTTCCTGCATTAATTTGGTAATCAGATTTGAATGTGATTTGGTAGAGAATGAAGTTTATATGAAAGGCATATTCTGTGCAGCTGTGTCTTGTAAATTTCACATTCCATGCACTCATCTTAAAGAAGTGAAATTTACATGGTTTTTGTCAACAACAAGGAATGTCTAGGAATTGTAAGTGAGCCATGAGCCTTGTCATGCCCACCTGTCTCTTGTACATTTCACATTCCAGGCACCACTAGTCAGGAAGTGAAATATACATAGAAGGCATTTCTCTTTTTCACTCTTTAAAACATGAAACTTACAAGGTTTTGGTAAACAAATTGGAATGTCTCAATGCAGAATGTACAATGATGTTTTTCTTGCCAACATGCATCTTGTTTTATTTCACATTCCAAACACCAATAGTCAGGAAGTAAAATATACATAGAAGGCGTTTCTCCTTTTCACTCTGTAAACAAATTGGAATGTCTCTGTGCAGGTTGAATGGGAGTGAATGTAAAAGGTTGGTACAGTGAAACCTCATTATAAAAACCATTCAATCTACCTCAGTCTGTTTATCAGATATCTTGTTGTATCAGTGCAAAACAAATTATAAAATACATAGAACCTGGACCTGTCAAGTTACCTTGCTATATCAGGTACCTCTTTTTAACAGAGCCTGTTAAATAAAGGGTACACTGTATTTCTGGGGTTTTTTTTCACAAAACACTGTTATAGGTTTTAGCATAGATTCAAGGGGACGTTTATCACTAAAATTGATGCTAAAATCAGTTTTAGTGCTTGTGAAACATCCTACTGGGTAACATTACGTAATCAAAATCCTGATTTAACTTCATTTAGTAATTAGGCATTAGTTCAAGATTCTTTCCCAAGGTACCAAACTATAAAATATCAGGCGACGTATTATATAAAAGGAATGAGCAGAGGTGGTAGAGAAAGTAATCAAACTCTCAATTTGACTTCAATGAGTATTTCAAAAATGGTGCAAGATCCTTTCCAGAGCTGACAAACTATAAAATACCTACATACCTTTAATAATAATAATACAAAAATGTATATAGTGCAGCTACAATAAATATATATGCATTGATATTGCATACTTTCTCAACTCCCCAGGGAGCATACTAGTCATGCTGCCAATTATTGCCCGAAGGCTAATTAACACCCGACCATGGGAAAAAAACATACAAGGGCAAGAATCAAATTATTTATATAAAAAGTACCTGGCGACGTAATAGATGGAAGTATTGAGCGGGTGTGGTAGGGTTGGCAATCTGTACGTTGATGTTGTCTCCATCTATCCTCTCATCACTGCTATCACATGCCTGGAGGAACCTCTCCAGACGACACGACGAGTGTTCCGGTCCCGCTCCATCAAATCCGTGGGGTAAGAGCATCACTAACCCACTCTGAACTAGCCACTTCACTGCATCAAAGGGTTATAGATAGAGTAAAGAACTGATAGAATCAATTGCAATAAAAATAATATTAATAAGTTTTGTTTGCCCAGGTTAACCAATTCGGCGCTTTTTGCACTGTTCCCCCAGAGGGACCCGTGTCTAAAATTATTACCTCGGTCATTGGATATACACCCTCAATCAATGCAAAACTCTCTCTACTCCGTGGGTAGCATTCCAGCAGGCTACTTTACGGCGAGTGTAAAAGTGACAAGTAATCCAAAAGAAAATATCACATTTATCTGATTCTAAATTGGTCTGTTTCATCCACTAGTTGGAGGCTTGCAGGTGTATGATTTACAAATTCAACGTCAGATAACTCGGGTATGGTCATAGATCTTTTAAACAATCTTATAAATCTGTTGGTACATGGGGATGGGGGATATATTTGTCGACAGATCAACATTCATGGACTTCAGTACTTTCCCATGACTAAATTTCAAGTTAAAGTCCTTCCCATGCCAATTTAACTGTTCAACTATCCCTTCACAATTCTTTAAATGCCGAGTTGCTGGCTAGAAGGCAAAAGGTACCATTTTTTAGATCTTTGGTAGGGCCTGGTCAGATTTCGAACAGGAATTCCTAGGCTTGAGGTGGACACTAAAAATCGCTTAGCCACCATGCCCATGAGAAATGTGTTAAAATGGGTGAATATTTTGGAAACTTACACTCTCCAGATACTATGTAAATATCAATAATTGTCTGTGCTTATAGACCCCAGTACTTTTCCACATGAGAAATGTGTTGAAATTTGTGAATTTAGAAACTTACACTCTCCAGATACTATGTAAGTATCAATGATGGTCTGTGCAGCGTTGAAGAAGTCTCCAAATTGAGCTTCCCAGACTACCAACTGCTGAGGGCTCTCTATACTCATTCCATACTCAAAACCAAGGACAGACTCCTCGGACAGAGGGCTGTTTGCAACCTGCATTGGAATAGAGTGAGGAGAAACAAAACCAACTAGGTCAGGTCCTGACTTAGCATTCAACTTGGCTTTTTTAAAGATGACCATATAAAAACATTCATCATCATCAATTTAATTAAAGAGAAGAATCTTTTAAACGGGTCTAGTAGTAACTTTATATTGCCACCTGCAAAACTGATAAAGGGATGATAAAATATGCATTATGTCTACCGAGTATACCGAGTGAAGTGTGAAACTGAAAGTTTAATGATGAATTAATGTTATATGACCAAAAAATGAAGAAAAAAATGTCAAGTGTTATTTACACTTTGTATACAGTTGAAATAATCCCTTCTTTCCTCTCTCAATTTCAAATTCAAGAAAAAATATCTCAATAACATAGTTGACATTTGAAAAACAAAAGCTGGTTTCAAACTTCAATTAGTAAGAGGGGAAAAAACGAGACATGGATGAACCAGTAGATTTATATTTGTGTGGTAGATTCAGACAAAGTTACTGATCTATCTCTTTTAAAATAGAACAAGATATCGCAAGAACAAAAACAGGATGGACGGACAGACAACCCGAAAACATAATGCCTCTGACCACTTTGTTGGCAGAGGCATACACAAAGTGAACATACCTCAAAGAAGCCTGTTTGTGCATCCTGAATGTGATTGAGTGGAATGTGAATGCCATCATCTTCTTGATCCACCAGCATAGCATGGCGGTGACTGAAGGTACCTCTCCCTACATCCTGCCCACTCAGTCTTACATGGAATCCTGCAGGGAAAATATTTTGTACAAGGCTAGTATAAAGTATACTTATAGTACATAGTAATATATAGTATACGCAATATTGTATAAAGACGCTTTTTGCATATATTCTCTTGGAATTTCTACACTTATTGTTATGTATGAATGTACTATGAATTTTCTCCTTTTTTTCTTTTGTTTTCTCGGGCCACCAAAATTTGGTTTCGGGCCACCAAAATTCGGTTTCGAGCCACCAAAATTCGGTTTCGGGCCACCAAAAAAAAAGACAAATAAAACCTCTAAAAAAAAGTTGATGATTTCAAAGCAATATCTCACTAAGAACATTTTTTTGAAACAAAAATCATACACACAAATAACACTCCTCTAATTTCCGAAAGTTCACAGTCTATCACTTTTTCAACAATGTTCTTATGCTAAAAAATAACATCAGTTTCCTGCCCGTTATCAGCAAAAAAAAAAGAATAGGTGAAAACTAACCTTGCAAGAGAAGAGATCCAAAGGCCAGAGCCTCAGCTGTGGCCCAGTCCACATTGCTTCCATCTTGTAGTCGTTTCATTCTGGCATCGACGAAGGTCTTCTTTAAATGCGCGTGAATACTCTGTATTACAAGTGAGACATCATTCGCAGATAAGTACAGGTATTAAAGAGATCTAATAACTTGTTGACATGTGCAAAACTAATGAATGGTTGATAAAATTGTATTTCTGTGCTCTGATATGTCCACTGAGTGATATCTGAGAATTCCACGGTAAATGAATGTCATATGACTAAGTAATGAGCAAAAATGCAAAGTGATATTTACCTACTCATTGCACTGACTTTGTACAATCCGAAATATCTGAAAACTTCAATCGTAAATATCTTTCTAATGAAAGGGAAATTTGGAAAGCCAAAACCTTTTCCATGCTTCGATTGGTTATACGATTACAACAGGGTATGATATACCCACTAGAGTTCTATGTAAGCTGTGTGGATTTTGACAATGTTACTAGATCCCTTTAAGTATCAGTTTTCATTGTGGTTGTTTCTTCATATATTATGTCTAAATTCCCACAATCCTATAAATCTACATCACTATGATATTCCTATTATACCATTTTCTTTCATAACAATTTTGTGATTCATACTTACAAACTCTTCTGGGAGTTCAACTGATTTAGCACCAATGTATTTAAGCAGTTGTCCATCAATTCCTGTACAAATGAAAACAAAAGACATTTCTTCTAAAATCAATTTGACTGCATTTTCCTTCGGAAAAACGCTTGCAAATCTCACAAAGGTGCATTAAGCATAATTTGCTGATGAAAAATTGACATAGAAAACGAATACAGTTTATCATCAAGATTTATACATGGAATTACATTTGAATTTACTTGCACTCTTGATTCAAACAGTTTTCTGAATTTCAAACTTTAGGAGCCTTGAAGAAATCCAATTTAGCTCTTTTATTATGTATACATATTCCTATATTCAGATATGATGATAATCTGAAAAAGTGGCATCATATTATAGAAAGGCTTGTAACTACAAGATGGTAGATAGCTCCATTAAACCATCAATTGTCTTTGGGTTTGTGTCAGGCTTATATAGCTTCTGACCATCGAGCATTGAAAATGGTTTCATGGAACGGCCACCATCAACAGGGCCTTGTGTCTCAATGGGACCTTCGACCTTACCTGTGTCCCATGATGAGATGTGAGATGGGGCAGGTTCAATCGAGGCCCACTGCCCCTCTCTGATTGAGTGGTAGGCGTGGTCCGGGGCTGCATCCACCTCTTTCATACACATGTTCCACTCCAGCACCTTATCTCGCACCCTCTGATCTACCTCCGCCTTGTCGATGCACCCTTCCTCCTGAAAATGTAAAATGTGGTTACATAATATGATAGATATGATTCGTTTTTACTTGCACCAACTCCTAAATAAATGCACCAGTTGGTGGAATGGAACTAGTATGCACACACATTCCACACAAACATGTACAGTACGTAATCTTCAAGCTTGAAGCTGCACTTTATTGGATGAAGAAGAATATAAATAGATCAATCTTACCAATTCAAGGACAAGCATTATTTTATCTAGAGTAAAATCAATCAATTTTCTCTTTATCTTTCAATTTTCTTTGCTTCAGACAGGATTTCTACTTCTGCACTCTGTCTTGCACCTTCTGTTTAACACCTCTTACTTCATAAGTGTGCAACATTAGCATGTTTACCATTCACTATCACTCATAAGTTATTACACTTATGAACATATTTTGAGACAAATTAACATTGTTAATTGATGTATGCATATAACAAGTGAACAACTTCAAACCCCACATCACATTACCCTGCAAAATTGAATGCAATGGCGACCCCATGGGCTGCTTTTTTCACACTTTGTATTTTGTTCAAGCTGTTCTCCTTATCCTAACTTGAATTCCTGATATTGTTTCTTTAAATATAAGTAGGTCTTTTGATACATCAAACGCATTTTAGTCCCCTTTACCAAGAGATGTTTATATCCATTCTAACTTACAGATGCTTTGAGCAAGTAGGCGTCTGGTATACTGAGCCTGCTCTTGATTTCGTCATACATGATTGGCTGAGTGAAAGAGGGATCATCAAGCTCGTTGTGACCCCATCGCCGGTAGCACAGGAGATCCACGACAACGTCTTTTCTAAATCGTTGTCTGTAGCTCATCGCCAGTCTTGAGGCTTTTATGACTGCCTGGAAAATAAAAAGTTATTGAAATGGAAGTAAAATAATGATTCCTTGTTATTAAGTTCGTATCTGTTCATGTTATCCAATAATAATCATCTTCCCATAGGGCAATTAGTCCATAAGAAATTAAGACCAATTTTCTGTGAAATATAGACCCTCACATACAGAATAAATATATTATTAAATACATTGATCAAGGACATTTTTTTAATAGAAGCAAGATCATCTGTAACTTTTAATACTGCCCCCCCCCCCCTTCCATTTTAAATAAAAAGATAAATACTACAAGTCACATACATAAGAATACCAACAGTCCTTTTCAGGACTACACCAACAGTCCTTTCTAGGACTACCAAACAGTCCTTTCTAGGACTACCATAGTCCTTTTCAGGACTCACCAATCCACCCATCTCACATGGTGCAACCGCAAACCACACGTATTAAGTCACATACAAATGTAATCATGATGATATTATTGACTTTGTGCATAAAGTCAAGGGACTTTTATATTTGTTAAAAGAGCAACAAATTATTTTCATTCAAAGATAATTATAAATAAAAAATGAGCAAAGAAAATTGGGCTTCGCCAGGAATCGATAGGGCCTTTGTGGCTCAATGGTTAGAGCACCGATCTAGCAATCAGTAGGTCTCAGGTTCGATTCCTGGCAAAGCCTAATTTTCTTTGCTCATTTTTAAATTTACTTGATTTATTTCTGGTCTATTTCCCCTAACTTTGAATTGAATGTTATCTATTAATACCTCTGGGTCGTCTCCATTGACATGTATTACAGGGTTTCCATTCATCTTGGCAATGTCGCTGGAGTAAGGTGAAGAGCGCCCCCTCTCGGATGGAGTTGTAAAGCCAATCTGGTTGTTGATGATGAGGTGGACGGAGCCCCCCAGGGAATAGTGGGGCAGATTGGCCATCACAAAGCATTCAGCTATCACACCCTGTATAGGGAAAGCAATTCAGTATCAATTCTGTAAGTATTCATTTTAAGCAAATGTACCAGCACTCCTGCAAAAATATGACAAATCAAGTGATATCCTGGGATTTCAATAGAAACATTTATACTGTAAATCCTTATGCCACATACTCAAATCCAAATTAAAGACACGAGTATTTTGAAAGATTTATTTTGTATTTCAATGCTTAGTTTAGCTTGCGCTGCCATTAGTAATGTATAACCATATACAGTATATGGGCAACTCCAGCGTCACGGACATTACAAATCAGAGAATTTTCATGACTTTCCAATGCCACTACTAATTCATACCTCTAACTAATGTCTAACTTTTATTTTGATTACAAAACAATATCCTAGTTAAGTATTCAAAAAAAGTTTCAGAACATTTATCCAATTCGTTACTGAGTAATTCTGCGAAATGTGCGCAGTCACGGACATTACATCTTTTGGACATGACTTTTTGCATCCATATACATATTTGCAAAAGTCTGTGAGTTCTGAGACCTCACAAAGGTGATTTAGGTATTTAATTATAGACAAGGCAATGATGAATTGAATCCAAGTTGTTTTGGGGGAAACGGGCCAGGCATATGTGATCTAGACAACAAAACGTTGCGTCACGGACATTACATTTTCAGCGTCACGGACATTACACTTTTGTCCACTTTTTCTAAACTCAGAAATAACCCGCAAAAAATGCTCCATTGTGCATGACACTTTTTTAATTGTACATTTGATATGTAATCAAACAGTTTTGAGAACAAAAATTATATTTCAATTTTTTTTAAATTAGCAAAAAATTATTTTAAAAATATTAATAAGTTTTTCCAAAATTATTGTAAAATTTGAAAATTTTCAACAGAATGTGCAGTAAACCAAATGTTCAACTATTTAAAATAATATTATACATTTTTAATGAGGTACAATGCTGTTTTGTGCCAAAAAATTGTAAAATCTAAAAAAAGTTGTGTACATCATGGGCATAACACATGGAAAATCATGGACTAAGAGTATAATTTTTGCAATTTGATCATACTATATGAGATTTAACCATCTCTTTCTCCTCCCAGTAAGTTATAGTCAAGTCTTTATTGATTATTGAGACATGCATGTTCAAATTAAGCAAGGAATTTAGTTTAATAAATAGTTCAGAGTACCGACTCAAAGTTCACTATCTGATTAACGATACAATTTATTAAAACTTGAACCAGGAAGGTAGTAGTCCCCCTGTTACTTGGGATTATCTTATTTCTTGGCTAAAGTAAGACATTTACATAAGAAAATAATGCTTGATATTTTTTTGCTCTGCTTTTTTATACTTTTCACTGTGTATGTAATGTCCGTGACGTAATGTCCGTGACGCCATTCTGGACAAGCCATCAAATATTTTAGTAAATGCTCTTGATATACTTTATGATATAACATTCTAGCTTTGCAAATGAATTTTGAATTAAATTGAATTAGGACTTCTGCTTCTACAAAAACTTTTATATCTAAAACATTACACATCAATGTTGTAAGAATCAAGATTTTATCCAATATCAGTTTTCAAAAAGTAAAGATTTTTACACAATTTCCTTTTCTATGATGTTAAAACAAAGCATAAACAAGACATTAGAAGTAGAATTATTGTTCTGAAGTGATCCATATTTTTAAATTTTATTTCACAAACAACGGATGCAAATTTCATCATTTTTGGGGGTAATACATACAATTTTTGTCCCAACTTCAATGGCCAAAAAAAAAAATATTCTGCATTGAATTTCAAACTTTTTTCCTTTAGTCATCAAAATATGGTCCTTCCTCATTACTATCCAGTAGTTAACAAGGCTGTCCCATGAGTTTCATTTTTCCATCCTTGGGTGACATTTTTCGTGGAATTGCCCATATATCATTACTACAAATCTTCAGTGCTGTAGGACTCGAGTCCGGACTCGGTATCGAGACCGGTCTCGAGTCCGTATTTCTCGGGACTCGGACTCGGACTCGAGCCAAAAAGACTCGGTCTCGGACTCGACCAATGGTGACTCGTGACTCGGGCGAAAAACGGGCCGAAACC